>APFE030025297.1:14583-67552 GCA_000404065.3 Pinus taeda | reverse complement strand
GGATCTACAGTTGTAGCTTCAGGTTCAGCAACTTCCTTCCACATGTGTGGAGAGAGTCTCTTTTTTGCGCAGTAGAGAAGAGCCTCTTTTCTACGTAGGAGAGAGAGAGAGATGCGATGAGATGAGTGAGTGCAAATGGGGAAAAGTCCTCCTATATTTATACACAACTATTGATGTTTGAATAGATGCGACTGCTAGGCTTCTAAGCCTACATGAGTTGTAGGTCGGCTTGATAATTATTCCATAATCAAAATAAATTCATATTTCCATAAATACTTATCAGAATCAGATAATGTTTAGATCAATCCTACACCTCTCGACGAGAGGAATCTAATAAAAATATTATCATCCATGAATAGGATGACCCACGTGGAGTTTGTCCCTAGTTGCCAATTTTAACACTCCCTCTCAACTAGGGAGAACTCCATTTGCAATCTGTTTGTCAGTCACTACTATTCATTCATCAAATTCACTGCCCTGTACAGCTTGACCCTTTCCCTACTCTGCTCTATTTTTCCTGTTCTTCTTTGTCTTGCTCTGCCCTATTTTGATCTGTACTACTCTACTCTGTTTTGCTCTGCTCTGCCTTTTTACGAATTATGAAGAAGGAGAAATGATCAAGGATGCATCATACTGACTCAAAGTCAGTCTCAGAGTATGTACCACTGGTCCCAGACTAGTCTCAACCAACCCGAAGTCAGTGTCATAGTGAGCACAACTCCTACCACTGGTCCCAGGCTAGTATCATCCTCCACTAACTCAAAGTCAGTCTTAGAGTGTGTACCACTGGTCCCAGACCAGTCTCAATCGACCCGAAGTCAGCGTCACAGTATGTACCACTCATACCACTGGTCCCAGACCAGTATCATTGTCTCAAAGAGTGTACCTCTGGTCCTAAAACAGTTTCAACTGACCCGAAGTCATCTTCATAGTATGTACCACTCTCACTGGTCCCAGACCAGTACTGCACTGACCCAAGGTCAGTCTCAAAGTATGTACCACTGGTCCTAGACCAATCTCAATTGACCCGAAGTCAACGTCATATTGGGTACAACTCCTACCATTGGTCCCAGACCAGTATCATCCTCCATTGACTCAAAGTCAGTCTCAGAGTGTGTACCAATGGTCCTAGACCAGTATTTCACCAGAGTATGTACCACTGGTCCCAAACCAGTCTCAACCGACCCGAAGTCAGCGTCACAGTGGGTACAACTCCTACCACTGGTCCCAGACTAGTATCATTGATCCCAGATCAATGAAGGTCATCCTAGCATAGGGAGTATGGTAGATACAACGATGCGTCCATCGGTATTACTATGGTCCCTAACTTCATTTCCCTACTCATTAATCAGATGAGAGGTACTTCCCATGAGTCCCTGACTGCATGGGTAGGATGCCTTGACAGGAGAACTTAATCAATCCCATCCTCACAGGAGAACTAATCATCCTGCTACACAATCGCCATGGAGAACACATCATCCAAGCCTCACAGGAGAACTAGTCATACTGCTACATAATCGTCATGGAGAACACATCATCCAGACCTCACAGGAGAACTAATCATCCTACTACATAGTCGCCACGGGGTGTACATGTACACAACCAGGGGATAGTGAATCACCCTATGGTCATATGTCGCTTCAAGAAGTACCCTTCACCCCCCCGGAGCTCCCAAAGCTCAATGCATCATACAGGACCCTCATCGGAGGGTCTTTGAACAACACTAGGTTGTTCTCAGAAAGTTAGGAATTTGACTTTCCCTAAGGGCTTTGTCAGAATGTTGGTGACCTATTCATCTGTACCAATATGTTGGAGCCTTATAGCTCCCAGTTGCACCATATCTTGAATATAGTTATACCTGATATAGATATGCTTGGAGTGATCATGAAATACGAGATTCTCTGAAAAACGAATCCCACTCTGGTTGTCACATAGGATCATGATGGTATCCAATGTAAATCCAAACAGCTCACTGAAGATCTTTCGTAACTAGACTGCCTCATAAGAGACCATACTAGCAACAATATATTAGACTTCGGTGATGCTCAAAGCCACTGACTTCTACTTCTTGCTCATCCAGGATATCAAAGCAGATCCCAAGGAGAAACAACACTCGGAAGTGCTCTTACGGTCCTCCACATTGCGTGCGCAATCAACATAAATATATCCAAGTAGTCTCACATCTCCGACAGTGTATCTTAACCCATAAGTGATTGTGCCCCAAAAAAATCTTAGAAGATTCTTGGCATCAATCTAGTGAGGCTCAACCAAATATGATCTCACCATGCTCACTGCAGAACATATGTCTGGACATAGGTTCACCAAGAACATCAACACGAATGAGTTTATGAAACTCAAAGGCATTTCCCAAATCTATTCCGATATCACTACCATATAACTTCTGAAAGTTAAGATCCTCAAGGTAGTCATAGGCTTGCTGTCCACCATAGATAATCTTTCCAATATCTTCACCACATATTTTCCTTGAGATAGGAAAATTTCCCCTAGCTTTTGCCATACTTCAAGTCCTAGGAAATAATGCATCAGTCCTAGATCCTTCATTTCAAATTCAGAATCCAACTCCCTATTACATTTGTGAATAAGAGGGTTTGCACCTATTAGGAAGAAGTCATCCACATACAACACCAGTATGAGAGGTTTGTCATATTCAACCTTAAAATAAAGGTTAGGATCGACTTCACTCCTAGTGAATCCTAACTTCATCAAGTAGCTATTGATCCTCTCATACCATGCTCAAGGTGCTTGCTTCAGCCCATAGAGAGCTTTCTTCAACCTGCCTACATGAGATTTGTGATCCTAAATCTCAAATCCTTCGGTTTGCTCCACGTAGACCTCCTCTTTGATCCAACCATGCAAGAACACAGTCTTAACATCCATCTGAAGTAGGTTCCATCATTGTGAAGCCGCAAGGGCTATGATCGAGAAAATGGTCATATATTTGGCGACAAGTGCAAATATCTCATCATAGTCTATACCTTCCTTCTGAGAGAAACCATGAGCAAAAAAATGAGCCTTATACTTTTTCGTACTTCCATATACTGCATTCTTTATCTTGTAAAGCCACTTAGAAGTGACAATTGTCTTGTCCTGGGGTATGGGAACTACTTCCTAGACATCATTCTTCATAATAGACTCATATTCTTTGGTCATAGCATCCTTCCATACTTGATGCTTGATGACATCTAAGAATGATGAAGGCTCATTTCATATGATCATGCTCATGATGGTCAGGTTTCCCTGATACCTATTAGGTTTCTTACTTTAACGGAAGGTTCCTTGGGGTGCAGAATGTCCTTCAGCATCATCAAGTGGCCCCCTAAGCCATGAAGGTCTCTTCCTAGAAGAGGAAGGCTCGGGTGAATAAATAGGATTCATGAGTTCCTCTACATCAGGCATTGTTACATCATCTACCCATAGAAACTTCGGAAGTCTTTGATCATGGATCATGGCATGGAAAACTTCCACAATTGTACGGTTCTTCCTTTTTGCCACACCATTCTGCTTAGGAGTATGTGGTGTAGTAGTCTCCCTCTTAATGCTAGCCTCAGATATGCTTGAGTGAACCAACTATAATATGTCGGAGGTCTTGCTTTGGCTTGAGGGGAATGGTCCCCTTTAGAGCTTTCCTTTGGCACATCCTTGACATACACCTTCTTTCTCTACTCGGAATTCGAGCATCCCTGTCACCATTTGTCTTACATCGGGTAGAGTTTTATGATGAAGGTGGGCAAACCTCCAATGCCAAAGTTTGGACTAAAGAGATGTGTCATAAGACATGACACCTAGCAGACTTCCACTAACCTAATATAATGAATCAACATGAAACCCAAGAGTAAAGGCATCTTTAACATTATTTTTCCATATATGTACCTTGCCATCGTTGAAGGTTACCTTGTAGCCTTTGTATTCCATTGCCGAGATGGACACTAGGTTCTTTTTGAGGTGAAGTACATATAATACATCCAGGAATTTCTAGCCTTCTTGAATGGTTGTCCTCTTCCATAGTTTCCATCACTCCGTTTACCTTTGCTATTGAATTTTCCATTCCTTTGATTGCCATGAGAGGGATTTTAATCATCGTCCCAATGTGAGTCCTTTCTATCAGGGCACTCCCTTGCATAGTGACATGCTTTATCGTAGATGTAACATCATCCTTTTCTTCCACCCTTAGGTCTAGCCTTTATTTTTTATTTAGTCCCGGAATTATTTCTTTTCTTAGCATGAGAAGAAAAGGAAGCAGAAGGACCTTTAGGCATGGGCATTTCTTGCTCTTCTACCCTTGTTTCGTCTTGGATGCATCTAGCCATTAATTCCTCAAAACTAGGAATTACATTATTGTTCAAAAGGGTAGTCCTAAACATGTACCATTGAGATGGTAATCATCCAAGAGTCGTGAGTGCCATTTCCCTATCAGTGATAGTCTCCCCAATAGATATGAGATCATTCCTGATCTTGGTGATTCTTAAGAATTATGCTTGCATACTCTCATCTTTACCCTTCTTATTTTCCTTCCGCTTATTTCTAAGAAACAAAACTTGATTTGCATCAACTTTAAATAAACTCACCAGTGTATCGTAGATTTCCTTGGAGGTGTTCAGGTCGGAGATGTAGGCCACCAAGCGCTTGTCGATAGAGTCTTGGATGATATTCTTTGTTTTGACTTCTTCGGTTTTCCATTTGTTCTTGGCAGTAGCGAATGCATTTGATGGAGGCTCAACAATATTACCTCTCACATGGTCCAACACTCCCTGATATTCTAAGGTTAGATTGATAGACATCTCCCATCCATGATAGTCAGCTTTCTCATGGAGCTTGTCATCAGTAGGAAAGAGTGATGAGGACCCTATAGTTCTTTTAGGATAGCCTTGCCAATCTTCTCTTTGGTGATTGCTCTTTCTCTTGCTCGAGATTTTTCTTCACCTTAGCTTTGATACCATGTTAAGTAATCAATCACATGTGCCTAAGTAAATTGCGGATAGAACATTAAATGATCAATAGAAAACAAGCCAAGACAAGAGACACAAGATGTGGCGGCTAGCCAGGGACAAACTCCACATTGTGTGGGGAAACCTTTTGATCAAATATTCTTTTATCTTCAATAATTCAACAGAGAGAGATAGTACAATAAATGTGATTTGTATCAGCAGTAGCAAACCCTAGATCAGTAGCATCTACATTAGCGGCTTCATCATCAAAACTAGGGCAGTCGATATCTTGCAAACTAACCGTCGGATCGGCTTGATTCCACCACCAAAAAAATGAGACCTTCAGAGGAGGTATAGATGGACCTATAACATAGTTTAGAAGAGGAGGTTTGATGGTCAACGCTGGTCAAAGTTTGGATCTGCAGTTGCAGCTTCAGGTTCAACAACTTCCTTCCACATGTGTGAGAGAGAGTCTCTTTTCTACGCAGTAGAGAAGAGCCTCTTTTCTGCGCAGGAGAGAGAGAGAGACGTGATGAGATGAGTGAGTGAAAATGAGGAAAAGTCCTCCTGTATTTATACACAATTGTTGATGTTTGAATAGATGTGAATGTTGGGCTTCTGAGCCTACATGAGTTGTAGGTCGGCGTGATAATTATTCCATAATCAAAATAAATTCATATCTCCATAAATACTTATCAGAATTGTATGATCTTTAGATCAATCCTACACCTCTCGACGAGAGGAATCTAATAAAAATGTTATTAGCCATGAATAAGAAGACCCACATGGAGTTTGGCCCTAGTTTCCAATTTTAACGTAGAGCGAGTTCATACTGATGTGTGTGGACCATTCTAGACAGCATCCATTGCGAAGCAAAGGTATTATGTGATTTTCATTGATGATTATTCTCATAGATTTTGGATTTATTTCATGCAGAAGAAGGACCAAAATTTCACAAAGTTTTGTGAGTTCAAAACTTTGGTCAAGAAAGATTCAGTGAAGAAGATCAAGGCCTTGAGAAGCAACAACAATGGAGAATATGTCTCTCAAGAGTTTAAGGACTTTTGTGCAGCAGAAGGAATTAAATGAGAGTTGACGGCAGCTCATAACCCATAGGAAAATGGGGTGACCGAGAGGAAGAATAGAACTATTGTAGGGGTAGCACGGGCGATGCTACATCACCTACGCCTACCACGTCACTTGTGGGCTAAGGCATGCAACACAGAGGTCTATTTGCAGAATAGAAGCCCGCATCGCATACTTGGGATGAAGAAACTAGAGGAAGCTTTCTCTGGTAAGAGACCAGATGTGGGTCACCTCAGGATCTTTGGCTCATCAGTATATTGCCGTGGGACAAAGGATGCATAGAAGAGGCTTGAGCTGATAGTAGAGTTGGGGATACTTGTAGGGTACATTGATACACCTCACAACTATCAAGTGTACTTGCCTACCAGTCGGAGGATATTGGTTTGCAAAGATCTCAAGTTTGATGAGAAGAAGGCCATGTGGGTTTCCCTTGAGAGGGAGCTCAAACTACAGGTTGTGTAGGAACTATTAGTTCCTAAGGAGGAGGAGCCTCAGACTGATGCAGAGCAGCTGCATGTAGAGGTTCCAAGAGTGGAGACATCCACTCAAGCAGAGTCTTCCAGAGATGGATGAAAGCACACAAGAGAAGCTGATAGATTGTTGGAGGATGTGAGAGAGAATGTGGGAGCACCATCTTCTCAGCTCAGACAAAGGAGGTCACTTGAGAGGTACACTGGATACATGGCCCTTGCTGGGGAATGTGTTGATACCGAGCCATCTTCCTTTAAGGAAGCAGTGTAGTAGCCAATTTGGGTTGATGCTGTGGTGGAGGAGTATGACTCCATCATTTGTGATAGTGTTTGGCATGTGGTTCCAAGACTGGAGAACAGGCTAGTTGTGAGTTATCATTGGATTTACAAGGTAAAGAAAGCTTCTAATGATGGTAGGATCATGTTGCTGCAGTATATTTCGACAGAGGAGCAAGATACTGACATTTTGACAAAGGCATTGTCAAAGTGTAAATTCGAGTTCCATAGAGACAGGATCGGGGTGGTAGATAATCCCTTTCTTGTTGAGAGGGAGAGATGAAATGTGGCAATAAGAATATTCCAATTTAATTTGTCCTTGAATTAAATTCTGAATTAAAATTGAATTTAGTCCTAACAACTACTTGGAAATAATTAGTTAATTCATTTTGAATTAATTAGTTGGAGAAATTCAAGCTATAAGTCTTTTTGATGTCATGCAAGAGTTATCCCTTAAATTAAGGAGAAAATATTGAGTTATATTTGAGTTGTAATTAGTTAACTCAGTTTATTGAGTTAATTCCAGTTAAATTAGTTCCAAATTGTTTGAGGAACTAATAAAGAGTTAACAGCCAGTTGATGCATGCATGCACTCAAATAGTGTACTCCAGTTAACTAAATATTCCCTCATCAGAAACTCATGCATGTCTATTTTGAGAAAGACCCAAGTTAGATTAAAGTGAAGGACAATGTACTATCAGTTGCATCTGTTTTATTATAAAGAAAACTCATGAATGAAGTCAAGGTATCATTCCTTGAGGATTGCGCAGTTCTGACTGTGTGTGGGATCAGGATATCATCCACTTGGTAAATGAGTTTTCCACTTGGTTGAAGATGAATCATCCTAGAGGAACAACGCAAGGAAATAGGAGCTTGGAGGGCAGATGGGAAGGCTTGAGAGAAGCCAATATTGCCTGTGAGCATCTGTGAGGATTGTACTGAGAGCTGGCTAGTTGTGACAGCTAAGGCTTTGTATAATTCCTATGTATTTCCACCTTGTATGATAATACAAACAGTGGGGTTTTTAACTAAGGCTTTCCCTAAAGCATTTTCATGTGTATTGTGCATTGATTCTTCTTCTTCTGGTTATATTGTTCAGCTCGATCTTTAATCTTCCGAAAATTGATAGTAGAAGTAGGTTATAATATTCTACTTTGATTTATATTTCATTATTGGGTTAACCTACAACAGATTTTCTACATGGGCAAGTGTGAGAGATAGTGTGATGAGCTTGTTGAATAATATTGCACCAAGTGCTAAGCTCAACGGAGTAAGAGATAGTGAAAGCGCATTTGAGCTTAACAGTGAGCAAGGGATGACCTGAATATTTACTAAAGGTGCACCATGTGCTCAAGGAGATAGAGAGACTACTTAGGAACAAGGCATAGTGAAAAGAGAGAAGGAGGGGCACATTGTTTTTGAAGAGTGCGTTGTGTGCTTTGGAAGGGACATAGGGTCCTTGTTTTCCCAAAGTATGCTCAAAAGGTCTTCTTTTTCCTTAAGTGTGCTCCAAGGGTCCTTGTTTTATCGAAGTGCACTCAAAGGGTCCTTGTATTCTTGAAGTGCACTCTGAAAGTCCTTTTTTTACTAAAGTGGGCTCAGAAGGTCCTTATTTTCCCGAAGTGCCTTTGATGGATCCCATCAATAGGTATCTTTGGAGTTCATTGTGCTATCCCCCAACCCTTAAAACTCTCCTTTTCTTACATTAATTCATATTTTTAGCCATAATATGCTTAGTAGGGAAAATAAAGATGTTTTCATATTGTATGGCCTAATGTGATTAATATGCAAGTAAAATAAGAATTTTTGGAGATATTTACCATGAAGGGGCTTAATGGAGACACCTAGAGAGAATTTAGGGAGGTTGTCCACCTCATTAACTTCCTAACTCAGTTTAAGACCATAGAATCCTCTCCAAAAACTCGAATTCACTAGAAACCGAGGAAATCCAAGTGAATGACAAGGACAAAGGGAACCAGATCCACAACTCGCGTGATTTTGGAGGGGAACATTCCTCTTTTCAAGGAATCTTCCCCTCAATCATTCTTGTATAAGTAAACCTGTTGAAAGTATCATTAGGATTCAAATTTTTATTGCATCTATGAGTAGCGACTGAGCTTAGTCTCTGACATTATTATTATTAATTTTCATCTTATGTATGAGACTATTATTTTATATTAATGAGAAGTTTACCATTGATCTGCATCTGAGTTAGTTTTGGAGGGATGAAACCCTTGGGTTTGGCCCCAACCCAGAGGCTTTAGTCCCTCTTTTTTATTTCGTTCCTTTTCTTGTTTCAAAGCATTACACTACTTCTCTTGTTTAGGCAGATATTATACAATAAAAACTTGTAAATGCAGGCTTTCATATCACCTCTCTTGTGGGAAGAGTGATTGGAAATATCTACAATAACAATCCAAAAAAATTGTTTATGATTTCTTGGAAATGGATAGATGTTAGTTGTGATACTTTTTCATGCTTATCCTCTACAACATAGGAGTTAGTGTCATTTTTTTAGTGATTAGAGTAGTGTTGTGGGATAAAATAGATTTTAGTCAAATTCAAATCATATTTTCCATGTTAATTTATTTCATTGTTTTATTGGTCATTTCATGCATGTATTTGGGTAGCTGCAGGGACTGTGCTGATCTACAGAGGTTGGCATACCTTCCCACATTCACCTAGACTTATCCATCCTCCTCCTATGCACCTCATGCTTCTCCCAACCTCTGTCTCCGTAATCACTCTGTCAAGGAAAATAAGAGGCACCATGGGCATCAAGTTTGGTGCAAGATAGACCTTCGAGGGGTGTTAGGATTGGCCAAGGGGATTCGACAACCTTCATTTATTACTTCTGCCTCCATCCACATTCCTTCATCCTTAATATTCCATTTCCATCCTCAAAACACTCTCGAACCCCCTCATGTAGCAAAACAGGGCCTCTTGTAGCAATACATACCCTCCTGTAACACCTCCTGTAGCAACCCTGTAGCTTTGATTTCTTCAACCAGTTTTACTCCAAACTTGGATTATGGCCTAGTTAGATTGAATAATAGCCCCCAATATATATTTTATGATTAGAGAATACCTTGGGATCACTCTAACCTCATCCTTCCATCACTGCAACCATGAGATAGGAAAACAGAGTTAGATTTAGCATATTTTTCTTCATATGCATGTTAAAGATGTGATTTCTCAATTTCAGCAAGTGTGAGTAGAGAAATGATTCATGCAAGGTATGTTATTGATTTGAGTCAACTATGCAAGTAAAGTAGCATGAGTTATCTCCGCAAATAGATTATTTGTTTTCCTTATGCAATTTCAATTAGCATTTACAATTGATGAATGGTAAGCATAGTAGTATCATTTATTTATGCCACTAAATTAGCCTATTTTCCCTCTTGCAATTTAAATTAGCATTTAAATTTTATTATTGGCATTTTCACCTTGGTAGTAGAATCATGTTCATTTATGCTTTCGTAAGAGGTTTTCACTACAAGTAGTTGGAGGAATGGTATTTGAATTTCCTGATTTGATTTCATGAATAGGATTGTCATGAGTAGAACCTAGCCTATTGTGCATTAACACTATCACCTCTATGTTTGTATGAACTCTAGGATGATAATTAAAGTTGAGAATCCCTTGGGCGTTAACACATCCTTGGCGCAATACTAGGGCTCATCACTTTTTGGCATTGTTTCTGAGATGGTGTTTAAGTAGGTGTTGCTTTTTCTTAAGAATTGCTTGCTCTTTTTTGTTTTTCATTAGTATTATTGCTTTGAAAATTAATGAAAAAAAATCCAAAAAAAATCAACAAATCTTGTGCTTTCTTACCTCATAGGAGTAGGGATAACCAAGGGAAATTCTTACCCAAAATCCCACCCCTTCAAGTGGTCAAACTCCATTATTTTTCGGTGACTGTGACCTTCCCTCTCTGACTACAGGGGAGTTGGAAAACCCTTAAGGAGAGCCACCTAAATTTTTTGAAGAACCCATAAGAGAAGAAGAAAATATCTCTCTTGCCCAAACTATGGTTGAAAACTAGAACAATGAGATTTTCCCTATCATGGAAACCAATGGAGAGGCTAGAATGAAAAATATAAGATGTGTTGCCCTTCCACATTTCCATGGCCTAACCTATGAAGATCCTGACACCTTCATGTTTGATTTTGATGTTTTTTGTAGGACCTATGATTATGCCTATGATGAGTAGAAGCTGAATTTGTTTCCTTCTACCCTCAAAGATGTAGCCTTGTGCTAGTTTATGAGTCTACTTAGAGGTAGCATCACTACCTGGGCCCAAATGCAACAAACCTTCAATGAAAAATATTGGGTTTACTTTAGGTCCAAATAAACAAAGGAGGAAATCTTAGGATGACCCTTAGACCTGATGAATCCTTGGAGGACTATGGGGAAAGGTTCAAACTCAATTATAGGAGGGCCAACTGTACCCTTGATCCTGGGTCACTCAAGCTAGTTCTTCTCCGAGGGATCAGGGAAGATGTAATGGAAACCTCAACATGTTATCTGGAGGATATATCTACCAATTGCCCTATGATGACATCAAAAGTGTATTCAAGAATCAATATAGGGATGCTAGGAAGAAGGGTAGGTCTAGCCAAAGCTTGGTTAGTTCCTCTCCCTCAACAACATCCATCAAGCATGAGATAGGAAGGATTTTGGAATATTTTAAGAATGAAATGTTTCATACCTTTTCCTTTCATATGGATACTATGCAAATCAAAAGAAATAAAGAGGAAGCAGAGAGGGCACTAGCTATCTTTTTCCCTGGGTGTACTGAAAGACATCCTAGTAATGAATGTCCATTGAATGTCATATAAGTTTTCTTAGTCTATGACAAGGATCATGCAACAGATAAATGTCCCTCTCTACCAGGTCTAAAGCTTATATACCAAGGAGGGGTAGAAGATTGGTCCGAGTATTCCTACTTCATTAACCAAAGGAGACCCCCAGGCCCTTGGCCATATCAACAAGGCATGCAAGGTGCACATTATCCTCACTACAATCCAAACCAAAATGAACACTTCCATACTTGGTACCCTTCCACTCATCTACCATGGTCCACACTTCCTCCTTGGTCTTATACTCCTCAATATCCTCCTCAACCTATGAACCGTCATTTTCAGCCTCAAACCACCCAATCTCTTGCTTTACTTCCTCCATCTCAACCTCAACCACACCCCCCTCACCAAAATCGACCTAAACAACCTCAAATGTATGCTCACCCAAATTTGAACCTAATTAATAAGTATGAACAATAGGTCTATAGTGGGGAAACATCCTATCCTTCATATGCTATGGAAATCCAAGATATCAACCTTCGGTCTATGAGAGTGCTCCTAGATTATCATCCACTTTCTCCACCTGAAGAGATTGAAGAAGATAAGGAGGATTATTCCCCTAAAATAAATAGACCTCCTTATCCTGAAAGGTTTTCCACCCTAAATAACACACCCCAGAAGAGGCTAAGATTCTGGCAGAGTTTAAGAATTTGTGCGTCAAGATACCCCTTCTCCAAGACATCAAAGATGTTCTAATTTACAACAAGATTATCGAGGAATGTTTCAAAATTCTTGGTAGAAGGAGAGAATATACTCCCACAATCAATGTTGTTGGATAACTATTTGATCTGATGTTGGGAAGAATAATATCCCAAAGTAATTGGATCCTGGTAGTCTAATAGTGGATGTGCACATCGATGGCATTGTGGTCCCTAATTCCTTGATTGATCTTAGGGTTGAAATCAATGTGATGACCAGAGAAAACATGCTAAAGATCAACCTACAAGTGTATTTAAGGAAGACCACCACAATGTTGAAACTTGTAGATAGGTCTACAATAGCTCCGAAAGGAGTTATTGAGGGTGTGATGGTGTCCATTGACTCCTGGGAGTACCCCACTAATTTCCTAGTACTCCAACCTATTGACAGTGCTGGACCTGCCAACATATCAAGGGGATCCTCCCAGTAAGAAGTCCCAATTAGACCTAATACCGTTTCGTGTAGGAGTCCCAGTAGTGGGTCATAAGGTAATGCCTTAACTGCGATGTTGCACAGAGGCAAGTAAGATAACTTTGTCAGCAACAAGGGTGTGACTGATGCAATGAGTCAAGGAATGAGCATGAGAGGTTCCAACACTTCAAAGGGGGGAGGAAGGTGAAGGTGAGTTCCAGGTTGAAAGGGATCAGTCCCAACTCTACTAGGAACACACCACACAAAGGACATGCACAACTTCTAGTAGAGCAGTCGACACGGATGTGACAGTCCCAACATACAAGGTAAGATAACCTGAATAGCACTCACAGATCAGTCTAAGACGAGTGTGATGGTTTATATACAAGGTTTAGAGAAAGGTTTGTTTGGAGTCCGGTAGACCAGTCAACATAGATGGTGATGAAATTAACAACATATGCATCACATTAACAACAAGATTCATATAATTGCATGTGAGTCAACTCATACACAACTACGTAAATTAAACAACATATATCATTAAGGAAACTGGAGCAGTCCACCTACAATAACAACAAATGCATGAAAATGTGCTTGCTTTTATCATATAAAGAAGTGTAAGTCACAATCATACAATAAACCATGTAAACCTACTAGCCCTATCAGTAGAATGTTACAACCACATCCACCTGCTCCTCCAAAGATATATACTAGCTCTGTGCAGTGGAGAAGCCAAGGCGCATTACAATACTATCCAAGCCTTCTTCAAGATAATCTTAGTAGAAGCTTGGCTGACCAAAATCCTATACAATGAGTTATGAGGGACTATTTATAGCAAAGGGTGGGGTGACCCTTGACATTCCCCTTCATTACCATTCAACTACCCTCATGACTCTTCACCTACTCTATGATTGTTACATTCACTATTGAGACTTTAACTTACACTTGACATGACTCAAAAATACAAAGAACATGTACCCATGTGAACAATGGCTTGAACAAGCCAAAATAGACACCACTCTAACTTAGACAACTATAGAAGTCCAACTGTTCAACATCCTCATGCTGATCAACAGTAACATATTCGTGCCAATATTGGTAGTCTCTGATAGTGTCTGTGTGTTCCCCTATGACATTCATCTAGAACCTGAACCTTGCCTCCATGGCATCTGGGAACACTGCTTGGGCTCCTCTGTCCAGCTCATCTAAAAGAATGTGCAACAATGTCCTCAATGTGGTCGAACCAGAAACATACTTGCGCATGATGTCTACACTAATAGGAAAGTCTAGACTGGTGGTGACACACATCAACGCGTTGAAGTACGAGTCAAGCTCTTGTTGGACCTGCTTCTTGGTCTTCACTTGGGAGAGAGTCCCAAGTGATGGAATCACATATGTGTGCACAACATCCTCCATGCTCTTGAATACTCGTGCATGGCAAGCGTGTATGCCAGTGATGATTTGTGGTAGGTCTTCATAGTTTTGGATCTGGCTCTGGATACGCGCTTGCAGCTCAACCACATTGGCCTTCATCAATGTGGGGAAATGAAGCGAGGCTCCTTTATACTTCATCATACATGCTTTCATGTTATCAACGATAGCATGTAAATTCTTCAAGGTGAAATCTATTCTCACACATGGATGCTACTGTCCATGAAGATGAATGACTACTTGATGCACGGTACTAAACTTGGAGTACAATGCCCACATAACCGTGTCCAAAGACAACACTTCATCCAATATTGCCTTATTCAGTTCAGCTCAGGAAGACATTGTCACCAAGTCCCCTCCCTAATTGGCCACCTGTAGTTCCTTCTCCATTCGCTCATTCTCAGGTATGAGGAAGCAAACACTGGAGCTAGTAGCTTCGACGTACACTCTAGTTATGTTGGCCAAAGTAGATGGATCCTTGTGCACATCGGTGACAATCACTTGTTCTTCAACATGCTCAGGGGATGTTCGGTCCTTCGGAGTTGGTACTCTGTTGGGGTTCACAACTCTATGTTGAGATTCATCAAAGGAGTTGTCACGTATCTCTGCTTTTGGCTAACCACTAAGGATATCAGTGCATCCTTGATCATCCGAGACTTGCTCATCATTTAGATGCATTGCAGTGGGCAAGTCGACCTCTCTGTGGTGAGGCATGAGGTCAGTGTCCTACTCTAGTTCTAGCTGCTCCATGTCTACATCCAACTGTTTGAAAGCTTGTTCTATCTCATGAGAAAAGTCTTGCCCCTATGAGGGCTCACCTTGTTCATCTGATACCAGAAATTAAGAAGAATCAACTACTTATATGGGTGCTGCTTCATCTGTCTGCACGTGATGCACCCCCTGCTAAATCTCCTGCTATTGCGCTTCCTTCTTCTATTGACGCAGCTCTTGTTCTTTCCATAGTTGCTCCCTTAGCTCATGAAACTCCTTCTCTATTTCTTCCATTCTCTTCTTATCTCTCTACCTTTTCGATGCCACCTCTTATGTTGAATAACCATAGCTACTTGTTCTACAAGTGGATCTGCTCAAAACTTGTAGGTTTGTTCCTCCTCCATGCTGTCGACAATATTTCTCTTCCCTTTCTCGTGCACATGTATGCTTGGCTCTGCTTCCTCTGTTGTTGTGCTACTGCTAGTGTTTTTTGTGGTGTTGCTTCATGCTACCGTACTAACCATTCTACAAAAAAAATTACATGTTCATTGGGTCTGGAATGATGGTAACAATACCTCCATGAGTCTTCCTTGACCCAATGAAATGCCCCACAGATCCAATTGAATTGAACTCTCATGCATTGATCCTTGACAATGCAGTGTGTTTCATACGATTGAAGCTTTGGAGGTCAAATGGGTACTTCTTCATTTGTTCACCTTCAACATTGACTTGCTTGATGCTCTTGATCTTATATAACTGAATCCACAACGGAAGAGTGGGCCAAGGTGCCTTCCTCTTCCACTATAGCCAAGCTGTTAATCTTGTTGAGATATGATATGCTACTTCCTACATGACTAACACATCCAAAGAAAACTTTGGAAAAACATGCAGAGGCTTCTTCGCATTAAACACTTGGATGAACGTATCGTTCGGTGAGGCATACCAATCTGTAATGTCTAACAATGCCTTCATCTCTTCTTCTGACATGTAGGGTGGATCTTGTTCAAATATCAACGTGTACATCGGGGCCACAATATGGTCGGATAGTCATTTGATCACTCATTTGAAGCTACATTCAGAGAATAGCTTAAAATATGTGCTCACAACAATCTCCATCAGTGACCATGCCCACTCTAAGCCTAGGAACTCATTTTGGGCACATACTGCATCTAGAATGCAGGCAGACCTATAAATATTTGCATGCATTCCTTCGGGCAATTGTCAAGCCTTTGTGACTGGATCCTTTAGCTGATGAGCCAGTATGCCGGCCCAGTTGCATGGTGTTCCTTCTCTAGCTAGTTGGTCCAGCACAACCACCCAACTCTAAGGGAAGGTCTCGATGCTTACTTTTCCACTCAGTTTACATGTGAATATGACCAAGTATTGGTATGCATTCCTCAATATCTTCGTCTTATAGATCCAGTTAGGGGTCATCTTGAAACGAGTTGGCTCCTTTACCCAATCCTTCATAATATCTCTAGAGTGGCCTCTACTATTGGGCAAGCTGAACAAATGGGTCATGACAGTAATTGGCTTATCCATCTGATACATCTCATCATAGTCTTGTGCCCAAAAAGTTGCAAGATTCTTCCCACTGACACTTCTCAAGGTCACCGTTTCAGTGTCAGTGTTGAAGATGATCCAATGAATCATATCTGCACATGGGAACGTGGGGTATCTGCATGCAAGCTGGTACAAGCTAGACTTATGAATTTTCATGTACACCTAATGGTCTTCTACGTCTTCCCCAAAAATAGCTACGAATTTTTCATTCACCTCTTGCCACTTCAGTTTGATGTCCTTATCTAGATATAGCTTCGTAGCTTCATAGATTGGCATGCTAGAGGACACATGTTCAAATATTTTTCCAATTGCAACACCATTAGTGTCCTAGGATCTTCTTCTCTTGGAAGCCATTGAGACAAATGACACCTGAAATATCTGGAAACAAGTAGCATTCATGGCAAGAAATATGTTGGTGAAAACAAAGCAAATCCAAGGAAGGTCACAACACATACTTGGGAATTGATGAGAAATATTGCACAAATTTCACTAGGAGGCTGAGTGACTGGCTACCAGAACTACAAAAAAGGCAGTCTGGACTGACTAGGGGGTTGAGCTAGCTGTTTGATCTACAAAATGTGAAATTAAGTTGGGTAGTTGGTTGTTGGGATTGCGCAAAGCATGATTCTAATTGGGATAGATTGTTGGCCCAAGGATAGTTTTGCGCAAATGTTTGGTCCGAGTAGCCACCGACCTCCAAAAATGCGTAATTTAGTACAGGAGGTCATGTTGGGCCAGAATGCACAAATCTGGAGAGAGAGGTGAGCCTTCCTTCTCTAGATTGCTCAATGCAGCCTTGGTGAAGGCAGAGACCGAGTCAAGGTTGGCCTGACTCGCCAACGGGAAACTTAAAGCAGGTAAGTCGATGAGATGCATGGTGACACTAAGAGATAGGGGAAGTGATAAATAGTGCATGCAAAACACGAATGGAAGATTGAGAAAACAAATCAACATTCATGTGGGTGAGGCCATTCGTCGGTTTGGTGAACGTCTGTCCAAAACAGTTTCATGCATGTGACAGCAGTGAGATCGCAACGAAAATCGAAACAGAGATAGGAAAAGCTAGAATATATATAAATGACAGTAGACGTTCAAATAAATCAAGAAATAACAATCACACTAGAGAATACACAAAAAGCGACAGAAATGTTGAAAAAGACAAGTTGATGCCACTTACACGTGAATAGCTGAGCCATATGTGTCAAAGAGTCCTGGACGTGTCGTGGCATGTTAGAGCTCCAATATCAATGTGAATGAATGAGCTCTAATGCATCAAATAAATAAGTTTGGCCTCAAGACGCACATGCCAAAAATCTAGGAAAAAGCGACACTTGGAAGGAAACTTCTAAAAAAAATTGCATGTAACCCCTAGCTGCTAAAAATAGTTCCTTGAATCATGGGATACCTTTTGCATGTTTCCTCTTGCTATTTTGGGAAGATCAAGTTATGCATGCATGCAAGTCAAGTTTCCTCAGTCTTGGGTAGAACTGTTCAACCGGACTGTCCATGCATGTCAGTGCTCAACTGTTTAGGAAAAATTCGCATTCCTGACTGGAAGTTGGGCTAAATGCCCAAGGGAATTGCATAATTTCTAGGCCCAGCAGCTAACTGCTATCCAGATTTGAGCAAATCTTGGGCTGAGGTGCCTGTTGGTGGGACAAATTGTGCGATCCCTTATGGGAGGGTTGGATGGCAGGATTGCACAATCTTGGAGACCAACAGGTTGACAGAGAGGATTGCGTAATTCCTGGAGGGGACTATTGGTTTCCCTCTAGGAATGAACAATTTCTAGGGGGAACCTACTCAGCCTATAGCTAGACCAAGTCCAGCAAGCAACCTGTGAGGGGAATGGGTTGACTATGTTTGAGAGGCTTCCTTTGTGCAAGGAAAGCATTGAAGCTTGAGTACTTGATGAAGCAAGACAAAGTGTTGTGTAAGGTTGGTAGGGAGGCTCCAAAATAGGCTAAGGAAAAGTTTTGGAGCATGTTTGTAGCTGCTACAACACTTGGCGACACATTGGTAGAACTCCAGCTCTCTGCATAAACCTTGTTTGTGAAAAGCAAGTCTATCACCTCCGGAAGTATTGTTCAGTTCTTAGCTCATCTTGGTTTCACACTAACTTGATTTTAAGATGTAGCATCTGCCAGAATCTTGGTCGATTGACACAAATTCCAAGCCAAGGAAACACAGTTGTTTTGATTGGGGTTGAGGGGTATATAGGTGCACATGAAGTATAGTCATCAGAGTCTTAGTTTCATCTCTAGTGTTGCTCCATTGCCAGCAAGCCTAGATAGTACACCCATGGAGTCACATAGGAAAACAAGCATGGCTCTGCTGCCAGCAAGCTTGGTTAGTACCTTGGTGGAGTTACTTGCATCACCTCCCTGCACAAGAAGCCTTTCTCTTCTTTCACCTTATTCATTTTTTTCATTTTGATATTTTTTGACTTTTCATTTTTTTCATTTTTTTAATTTTCATTGTGCATGGCACTTATTCATTTCAGAGGTGGAAGAGGGATCTTGACTTATTGAGAGAAGAGGAGGTTGTTCCTTTAGAGAAGTAGTTTATTATATCTTTGATGTGCCTATTAAGGTTCCCCACCTCACCTTACTCTACTTGACTAAGCTAATAAGGGTTAACCCAAAAACAATCGACTAGAGAAGGTGACACTAGTTAGCGTGCAAGCGTTGTGTTTATACCAATTTTCACCTCGAAGAGTGCATATTATCCTTCGACGAATCATGAACTAAGAGTAACAAGTTCATCATATAGAGGCAAGATGATAGATAACCAAGTAGCGATACCTATACAAATGCTCTTGTACTTTACCCAACTTGTTTTATGAGTCACACATGGTTTCATGCAAACTAACCTACGAGAAAATGAAGCAAACAACAGAACAAAGAAAAAGTAGAAGAAAAAATGAGAGAAAATAAAGAAAACAAAGCATGCAAGAAAACAACTGAAACACTACTACTCCTACATTAATGGTGCATGGTCCTGATCATGGGAAGTGATGCTTCCAATGCAGTCACCGACACATTGGTAGACCCATGTGAGTGAAGGCTTGGTTTGCGAGTAACCTAGTTGTGCAGACCAACATACAATAAATATATGATAGTGAAGACAACCACACTTCATCTTTAAAGGTGCCCACAGGACATAAGTGAGTGTGTGTGCATGACGGACAGTCTGTGGCCTTGTCATGGTGCTGTGTGACACTATGTACAACTTTGAAGCAAAAGCACACTCTTGACTTAGACATGCAAGCAAACGAAAGAAACAAAGGTAACTTGCATCGTGAATAGGTGCTTGCAATGTAAGACTCCTCCAATGCATGAGAAATGGGATCGTGCAGTTCAAGTGGAGAAGGTGTGATCTGAGTGTGAGATGGATCTTCAATGCATATAGACGAATGATGAGGAGCCTTGGGTGATTAAACAGTTTCATGATTGGAAGTGAGACTAACCTCAAGAGAATGAGGGCATGACATAACCATCAGCATGGGATGAAGTGCCTTGATAGTCTTAGGTGTCTCAACTTCATCATCAGGTAGATCATCATAAACCAGTGGCTTTGAAAGATCAACTCTGATAGATTCATGATCATGATAAAAAATGGAAGAAAATGGATCACAACCACCACGATCAGAAAAATCAATGAATTATTCAGCATCCTCATGATCAGATGAATCAAATAGAGGGACAGATGAAAAGAGAACGAAGTCATCCTTTGTGTTTCCAGAAATGATAGATGAAGGATCAAGTGGATCTTCAATGAATAACTTATCCTCTTTGTTGTTGAATGATGGACTAGCATCCGGTGAGTCATGTGAGTGATCAAAAACGGGTGCATCCATAGATGAAGTCACTCATACAAAATCATGGATGGTAGGTTCACCAAAGAAGCTAGGAAGGAATGGAGGGGGCTTGGACGGAGGGGAGTCATCCTTCGCTGAGTGTTGATGTTCAAGCTCCCACTCATACTCTTCATGAATGATAGCACATGTTGGTTGTGCAACACCAACTCTGTTAGTGGATTGTTCCTTGTTCTCAACAAGTGAAGACTCTGGAATGGACGAACACAAGACAACATCATCTAGAGGAACACCTGGGTGTGAAGAGGGAGGTCAAAGAAAAGAATGCATATGGGAACTCGAAGGACTAACAACCAACTCTGCATGAAAATTGAGTGGAGTGATGTTGGGAGGGTTTGAAGTATGAACAAATGTGCAAACATGCCTCAACATCAATAGGCGATGGTGGAACTGTTGAATGAAAGGGAGGTGGACAGTCCGTTGAGACAGTGCCTTCTCCCGCATGGGATTGTGAAGTTCCACCAACGAAGAAGGTTGAGCGAGGTTTGACATCAAGATTTCTCTTGGGACGAGCATATTTCTTAAGGCAGTACTCGAACCAGTCCTAGAGATAAGAGAACTTCATCTGGCTCTTCGAAGCTTGAAACTATAAGTTACGGAAGCACTACTAAAAATCAATAATAGATTCATGCAGAGCCCTCTATTGCTGTAACAGTTTATGGTCAAGATGGTCTAGATCAAATGATGGAACGTGTCTTCAATAAGATCACAAAATTGCTCACATGAGTGCAAGGTGTCAGCCAGTAGGCTGAGCAACCAACGAAATGGGGATTCGCGAGTGTGAATGCAAGCAACAGACTAGTTTATTCGTAAGTGAACTCATCTTCCTCATAAATCATGGAAAGAAAGTTATGTAAATGCTTAGGCCAGGCCACTTTGCCTTGACCATCAAATGTGTGAGTGGACAAGAGATTGAAAAGCTTCCCCGAGATGGAGACATCTTCACAATTTGAAAAACACCTCGGGAGAAGAAGAATGCAAGACTCCATGAAAGATATGCAAAGGTTCAAAATTGGATGAGAGGACACTGCCTTTCATCAGGCCTTCCTTCTAGCACCAGAAATGTTGATGGTGTTGGACCCATCAACATGTCAAGGGGATCTTCTCGGTAAGAAGTCCCAATTAGAACACAGACCATTTGGTATAGGAGTCCCAGTAGTGGGTCGTAAGGTAATGCCTTGACTGCGTTGTCGCACAGAGGAAAGTAAGATAAGTTTGTCAGCAACAAGGGTGTGACTGATTTAGTGAGTCAAGGAATGAGTATGAGAGGTTCCAACACTTCAAAGGGGAGAGGAAGGTGAAGGTGAGTTCCAGGTTGAAAGGGATCAATCCCAACTCTACTAGGAACACACCACACAAAGGACATGCACAAATTTCAGTAGAGCAATCGACACGGATGCGGCAGTCCCAACATACAAGGCAAGATAACCTGAACAACGCTCATGGATCAATCCAAGATGACTGTGATGGTCAATATAACAAGGTTCAGAGAAAGGTTTGTCTAGTGTGCGATAGAGAAGTCGACATGGACGGTGACAACATTAACAACATATGCAGCACATTAACAACAAGATTCAAATAATTTCATGGGAATCAGTTCATACACAAGTACGTAAGTTAAAAAACATATATCATTAAGGCAAACAGAGAAATCCAACTACATTAACAACATATGCATGAAAATGTGTTGGATTTTATTATATAAAGAAGTGTAAGACACGATCATAAAATACACCATGTTAACCTGCTAGCCCTATCAATAGAACGTTACAACCACATCCTCCTGCTCCTCTAAAGAGATGTACTAGCTCCTTGCAGTGGATAATCCAAGGCGCATTACAATATTGTCCAAGCCTTCTTTAAGATAACAATAGTAGAAGCTTGGTTGACCAAAAGCCTATACAATGAATTATGAGGGACTATTTATAGCAAAGGGTGGGGTGACCGTTGACATTCCCCTTTGTGACCGTTCAACTACCCTCATGACTCTTCACCTACTCTATGATTGTTACATTCACTCTTGAGACTTTGAATCACTTGACATGACTCAACAATACAAAGCACGTGTACCCATGTGAAAAATGGCTTGAAAAGCCAAACTAGACACCACTCTGACTTAGACAACTATAGAAGTCCAACTTCTCAACATCCTCATGTCGATCAACAGGAACATATTGGTGCCAATATTGGTAGTCTTTGATAGTCTCCATGTGTTCTGTTGTGACATCCATCTAGAACCTGAACCTTGCCTCTATGGTGTCCAGGTACATTGCTTGGGCTCCCCTTTCCAACTCATCTAAAAGAATGTGCAACAATGTCCTCAATGTGGCCAGACCAGCAACATACTTGCGCATGATGTCTACACTGATAAGAAGGTCTAGACTGGTGGCGACGTGCATCAACTCGTTGAAGTACGAGTCAATGTCCTGTTGGACCTACTTCTTGGTCTTTGGCTGGGTGAGAGTCCCGAGTGATGGAATCACATATGTGTGCACAACATCCTCCATGCTCTTGAATACTTGTGCATGGGAAACATGTATGCCAATGATGAATTGTGGTAGGTCTTCATAGTTCTGGATCCGGATACGTGCTTGTAGCTCAAGTGCATTGTTCCTCATCATCTTGGGAAAATGAAGAGGGGTTCCTTTATACTTCATCGTCCATGCTCACATGTTATAAACGGGAGCATGTATGTTCTTCAAGGTGCGAGCTTTTCTCACACATGGATGTTGCCATCTGTGAAGATGAATGACTACTTGATGCACGGTACTAAACTTGGAGTACAATGCTCGCATAACCATGTCCAAGGACAACACTTCCTATAGTATTGCCTTCTTCAGTTCAGTTGGGGTAGACATTGTCATCAAGACTCCTCCCTGCTTGGCCACCTGTAGTTCTTTCTCCAGCTATGAGGAAGCAAACACTGGAGCTAGTGGCTTCAGCATACACTCTAGTTGCATCAGCTAAAACAACTAGATCCTTGTGCACATCGGTCATGGTCAATTGTTCTTCAACTTTCTCAAGGGATGTTTGGCCCTTTGAAGTTGGTACTCTATTAGGGTGCACAAATCTATGTTGAGATTCATCAAAGGAGTTGTCACGCATATCTGCTTCCGGTTGACCATCAAGGATATCAGTGCATCCTTGTTCATTCAAGACTTTCTCATCATCTGGATGCATTGTAGCAAGCAAGTCAACCTATCTGTGGTGAGGCATGAGGTCAGTTTCCTATTCCAATTCTGGCTGCTCCATGTCTGCATCCAACTGTTTGAAAGCCTGTTCTATCTCATGAGAAAAGTCTTTCCCCTACAAGGGCTCACCCTATTCATCTAATTCCAATTATTCAGAATAATCAACTACTTGTATGGGCATTTCTTCATCTTTCTGCACGTGATGCACCCCATGATGAATCTGTTGCTATTGCGCTTCCTTCTTCTATTGGCACAACTCTTGTTCTTTCTGAAGTTGCTCCCTCAGCTCATGAAACTCCCTCTTTGTTTCTTCCATTCTCTTGTTATCTCTCTGCCTTCACGCGATTTACTTTTTCGCGTTGCTACCTCTTATTTTAAATAGCCATAGCTGCTTGTTCTACAAATTGATCTGCTTGAAACTTGCAGTGTTGTTCCTCCTCCATGTAGTCGACAATCTCTCTCCCCTTTCTCGCACGTAGGTATGCTTGGACCTGTTGCCTCTGTTGTTGCTGCTACTACTGGTGTTTTTCATGGTGCTGCTTCATGTTGTTGTACTAACCATTCTACGGAAAAACCAACCTGTTCATTGGGTCTGAAATGATGGTAATAATACCTCCATGAGACTTCCTTAGCCCAATGAAATGCCCCATGGATCTAATTGAACTGAACTCTCATGCAGTGATCCTTGACAATGCAATGTGGGTCATATGGGTTGAAGATTTGGAGGTTGAACAGGTACTTCTTCATTTGTTCGGCTTCGACATCCACTTTCTTGATGCTCTTGATATCATATAACCCAATCAGCAATGGAAGAGTGGGCCAAGGTGCCTTATTCTTTCCTTGTAGCCTAGTTGTTAATCCTGTTGAGATATGATACACTACTTCATGCATGACCAGCACATCCAAATAGAACTTTGGAAGAACATGTTGAGGCTTCTCCACATTGAACACTTGGATGAACGTGTCATCCAGTGAGGCATACCAATATGCAATGCCTAACAATACTTTCATCCCTTCTTCTGACATGCAAGGTGGATCTTGTTCAAATATCAACCTGTACATCAAGACGACAAGATCGTCGAATAGGCGTTTGATCACTCCTCTGAAGTTGCACCTAGAGAATAGCTTGAAATATGTGCTCACAATAGTCTCCGCCAGTGACCATGCCCACTCTAAGCCCGAGAACTCATGTTGGGCATAGATTGCATCTAGAATGTAGCCGAACATATAAATCTCTGCATGCATGCCTTCGAGCGACTGTCCTACCTTCATGACTTTCTCCATCAGCTGATGAGCCAGTAAGAAGACTAGTTGCATGGTCTTCCTTCTTTAGCTAGTTGGTCAAGCGTGACCACCAAACTCTGAGGGAAGGTCTCAGTGCTTGCTTGGCCACTCAATCAACATGCAAATATGACCAAGTATTGGTATGCCTTCCTCAATATCTTTGTCTTATAGATATGGTTAGGGGTCATCTTGAAATAAGTTGGCTCCTTTATCCAATCCTTCAAAATATCTTTGGAGTGGCCTCTGCTGTTGGGCAAGTTGAACGAAGGGGTCATGATAGTCATGGGCTCATCCATCTGATACAACTCATTGTAGTCTCATGATGAGAAGGTTGCAATATTATTCCCACTGACACTTCTCAAGGTCATTGTTTCGAGGTCAGTGCGGGAGACAATCCAGTGAAGCATATCTACAAATGGGAGAGCAGAATATTGGCATGAAATCTGATATAGGCCGGACTTATAAACGTTCATGTACACCTGACGGTCTTCAAGGTCTTCCCCAAAAGTACCTGTGAATGTTTCATTCACCTCTTGCCACTTCAATTTAATTTCTTTGTTTAGATACAGCTTCGTATCTTTGTAGATCGGCATGCTAGAGGACACCTGTTCAACTATTGTTCCAGCTACAACACCATCATTGTCCTGGGATCCTGTTCTCTTGGAAGCCATTGAGACAGATGAACACCTGAAATATCTGGAAACAAGAGGCATGCATGGCAAGAAATATGTTAGTGAAAAGAAAGAAAATCCGGGGAGGGTCACATCACATATGTGGGAGGTGATGAGCACTATTGCACAAATTTCACTAGGAGGCTAAGTGACTGGCTACTAGAACTACACATAAGGTAGTCTGGACAGACTGGAGGGCTGAACTAGCTATTGGATCTACAAAATGCGCAATTCAGTTGGGAAGTTGGCTACTGGGATTTCGTAAAGCGCAATTTCAGCTAGGATAGATTGTTGGCCCAGGGACAATTTTACCCAAATTTTTGGGCCAAGCAGCCACTGACCTACAGAAATCCATAATTCAGTCCAGGAAGTTAGTGTTGGGCTAGAATGCGTAAATATGGAGATTAAGGTGAGCCTTCCTTCTCTATATTTCTCAATGTAGCCTTGATGAAGGTAGAGACAGGTTCAAGGTTGGCTTGACTCGTCAGTAGGAAACTGAAAACAGGTAAGTTGATGAGATGCCTCATGACACTAATAGATATCAGAAGTGATAAACAGTGCATGAAAAACATGAGTGGAATATTGAGTAAACAGATCAACATGCATGTGGGTGAGGTTGTTCGTCGGTTGGGCTAACGTCCGTGCAAAATAGTTTCATGCATGTGACAACAGTGAGATAGCAACCAAAATCGAAACAAACTAGGAAAATCTAGAATATATATAAACGACAAAAGGCATTCAAAGAAATCAAGAAAGCAACACTCACACAAGCGAATACACAAAAAACAATAGAAATGCTGAAAAAGACAAGTTGAGGCCACTTACTCGTGAATAGTTGAGCCAGATGTGTCGAAGAGTCCTGAATGTGATGTGGGATGTCATAGCTCCAATATAGATGTGAATGAATGAGCTCTCGTGCATCAAATAAATAATTTTGGCCTCAAGACACACATGCCACAAATCTAGGAAAAAGCGACACTTGGAGGGAAAATTCTAAAACAATTTTGCATGTAACACCCGACTGCTAAAAATAGTTCCCTGAATCATATGATACCTCTTGCATGTTTCCTCTTGCTATTCTGGGAAGATCAAGTCATGCATGCATGCAATTCAAGTTTCCTCAGTCCCAAGTGGAACTGGTTAGCTGGACTGTCCATGCATGCCAGTGCTCAACTAGTTGGGAAAAATGTGCATTCTTGACTGGAAGCTAGGCTGACTGCCCAAGGGGATTGCACAATTTCTAAGCATAGCAGCTAACTGCTACCTAGATTTTCATAAATCTTGGGCTGAACTTCCCGTTGGTGGGAAAAATTACGTAATCCCTGTTGGGCGGGTTGGCTAGCAAGAGTGTGCAATCCTGGAGACCAATAGGTTAATAGAGAGGATTGCGCAATTCCTGGAGGGAAATGTTGGTTTCCCTCTAGTAATTTGCAATTTTCAGGGGGACACTACTCAGCCTCCAACTGGACAAAGTTTAGGCAAGCAGCTTGTGAGGGGAATGGATCGACTGTGTTTGACAGGCTGCTTTTGTGCGAGGAAAGCACTGAAGCTTAAGTACTTGACGAAGCAAGACAAAGTGTTGTGTAAGGTTGGTAGGGAGGATCCAAAACAGGATAAGGAAAAATTTAGGAGGGTGGTTGTATCTAATGGCTATCCTCTCATTCTAGGAAGACCTTGGTTGGCCACTGTTGATGCCTACATTATTTGTAGGGCTAGGAACATGAATATTAAGAATGGGAATTTATCTAAACAACTTATGTTGTATCCTCCTACTACACCTTCTTTTGAATATGACTTAGCCTTTTGGTTAGAGGAGGAGGAAGAGGAATACTTTTATCATACATCCCTCTACCTAGTCCGCACTCTAGAAATTGTTATAGGAGGGGTTCAACTTGATGAAGATAACCTTATTGAACATAAAGTCTTATAGAACCAACCTCCCACTGCCATACCAGTTTAGGAACTGATGAAATAATTTGAGAGTGGTCCTTGGACTGAATTGTGCTTTGTTGAATCTAACCTGGAACTTGCCAAGATTGTGGAGATTGGCCCATCCATAACTTTAAAGATCAACCCCTCTCTTTCTATTGAGTAGGAAGAACAATTATGCAGTGTGTTGCGGTAACATCTAGATTCTTTTTCTTGGGATTATAAGTTAATGAAATTTGTGCATCCCTCGATCTATACTTATCATATTTACACCAAGGAGGGATGCAATCTTATGCGCCAACCATAGAGAATGATGAACCAAACTCTTAAGGACATTTTCAAAGAAGAATTGTAGAAGTTACTAGATGCAGGGTTCATATACCCCATTTTAGATAGTGAGTGGGTGTCACCTCTTGTTTTAGTCCCAAAGAAAAATGGGAAGTGGAGGATTTGTGTTGATTTCCCAAGAACTTAACAAGGCTACAAATGAGGACCATTTTCCTTTTCCCTTCATTAACCAAATCATAGCTGGCCTTGCAAGAAAGAAATTATTCTCCTTCCTGGATGGATTTAGTGGATACAACCAAATCTAAATCATCCCTTAAGACCCAAATAAGACCACATTTACATGTCCTTGGGGAACCTTTTCTTATAAGTTCCTTCCATTCGGTCTATACGATGCCCCTACTACTTTTCAGAGGGAAGTTTTAAGTATGTTTTCTGAACTTTTTCATGACATTGTTGAGATTTACATGGATGACTTCACTCCTTATGGATGTGACATCTAGGAAACTCTATCTAATCTGTGTAGTCTTACAAAAATGCATTGAAATGAATTTTTCTTTGAATCTCAAGAAATGTGAATTTTTTATGAATGTAAGGACTGTCCTTGGCCATTCTATATCCAAGGAGGGGATACAGGTTAACCCAAACAAAATTTCGATCTTTAAAGGGGTCCCCATCCCTAAAAAATAAATAGATGTCAAGAGATTCTTGGGAATAGTTGGGTATTATAGAAGGTTCATTAAATAATTTAGGAACACGAATTCACCTTTGTTTGGATTGCTGTCCAAAGATTCATACTTTTGTTGGACAAGCAACTATCAAGAGGACCTTGAAGTGTTGAAAGAAAAGTTTACCACTGCACCTATTCTTAGGGGTCCCAACTGGGCATTACCTTTCCATATACACACAAATGAATTAGATAAATTTGTAGGGGAAACCTTAAGACAAATGGAATAAAAATTGACTTATGCTATCTATTTCATCAGTAAAAATCTTTCTAAAGTTAAGTTGAATTATACAGTCACTGAAAAGGAACTCTTGGTTGTGGTACATTCTTTAAACACATTTAGGCACTATATCACTGGTTATCAAAGTTTTGTTCACACTGATCATGCAACCATTAATTATTTAAAGAATAAACATGATGTCAATGCTAGGATAATTAGATGGTTGTTATTATTTTAGAAATTTGATTTAACCATTATTGACAAACCAGGGAAAGAAAATGTGGTTGCATCTTCCGTCGAGACTAACCTTGCCTGCAGATAATGAGGAGATGATGGATGGTAAACTTCCAAATGAAAACCTCTTTTCCATATTAGTGTTTTCTTCTTCATTTTCTAACATAGCCAGCTACTTGGTTCTTTGGAGGTTCTCTCCTGTTACACAACAATTTGTCACCGTCCATGTTACCCCTCTCCCGAATCTTGGAGGACTCATTCCCGGACCTATGAGAAGTGACATGACCTACAAACACTTGCATTGCATTCCCCTAAACATGAACTTCATTTTCCCTGAAGACATCTCCTTCTTAAAACCCCTAAAAACAACCTTTTTTCCATTGGCGCGGTTCCATAGTGCAACCCTCGCGCCAATGGGGGAAATCCTCCAAACAGGACATGCCAGTTGGTGATCTGTCACAGAGTCACACTCGCGCCAACCATAATCAGTGGTGTTTTTTAACAAACAAACATCAGAAGATTCATCCTAACAAATTCCTGGACTGAATCTATCTTCAGTTGGGTGGTTTGGCTTTGGATCTCCACAGAGAGGAAGTGGTTTGCCACCTCTCATGGAAGCTTCTTTAGTGATAGAGCCAATCCCACGATTATTGTGGATGATCCCAACTCCCCTTCCTCCATCTATAAAAGCTTGTCCATTTTCCTTGGCAAGCTAGTTCCAGAGATTCAGAATTGTCAAGTTTCCAAGAGCTTCATGCTGCAAGAGCCTTCTTCATTCCCATAATGCTAAATCTAAGTAAGGAGATTCTTGTCCAATAACCAAGGAGAGAGAGGCTTGTTCCTACTTCCAACAAGCTTTGCAAGACATGTGTTGCTGATTACCCAGCCAAAGGAGGATCTAACGTCAGAACTATGGTTGTATTCTTCTTTGATTATTATCAATAAACGACTATTGTTATGGTTCCACTCTTATTGTTATTTGTAATGATGGTGAGTTATATCCTTTCTGACTGATATATAGTTGCATATGTTGGATTTTATGCTTGTGTTTGTGTTGTTCTTTGTATGTGCAGGTGTCCATTCACGGAGATCGTGGGGATTGTGATCTGCCGGAGCAAAGGAATGGGAGCATCACCTCTTCTACAAGCACTAGCGTTGGAATCTAGGTAGGCCCTCACCATTGGTCTTTAATTTGCAATTAGGAACTTGCGCGGTAGCATTGTATGATTGTTGCTAGACCCGGTCTGGGCTAGTATGGATCGCCTCTGTCCGCAGAGGGGATTTACCTCCTCAACAATTTGGTGACTCTGCTGGGGAAGCTTGTCTTGTCTTTTTGGTTGTTTCTTGGTTTTTACCTACTTGGTTAGCCTTCTGGGTTGAGTTCTTTTGCTGTTTCTCACCTCTTAGTTTACCTAGTTATTGTTGGCCTAGCTTTGGATTGCTTGTTTTTTATTTTTGCATAGCAAACTTGACTGGCACGCTTTTATAGCGTAACAGTGGCGCGAATTGGTGCTAGTTGCTCATTTACAACCCGCGCCAATCCTCAAAAGGCGCTAGTTATAGCCTGACAGTCGCGCCAGGCCTGGGAACTTTTGAAGTTTTCTTGGTTTTTGTTCTGGGTACCTTTTTTCGACTGCTTGAGTGTGTTGGAGTCTTGTTTGACTGGTTTCAACCTTTACCCTTTGGGTGTTTGCCATTTTCCATCGATTTCACATTTTTAGCCCTAGGGCATCTAGTGGCTTTGTGTGTCGAGCCTTCCTTAGGAGTTTTGGTCTTCTATTAGTCCAGTCGAATTTCTGATTGCTCCCTTGCACTCGTTTAGTGGTTTTTGATCGTTTCATTGCATTGTTTGAGTGACCTACCTCTTTTTCACTTGAACTCCGCTTTCTTTCGCTTTGGGCCTAGATTACATGGCTCATTTGTGTCTCTGGGACTTTTCTCGTTTTTCAAGGATTGATTTGTGATTTATGGATCTGATTGTGCTTGTATTGAGTGGAATTTTCTTGTATTTACTCTTTCATTATCATTTCTTGAAGTTTTCTTAGTGCATCTTGCCATCAACATTAAAAAGAAAAAACAAATCTCTTTTGCTTTTGATTAGTTAATGTGAATTAGAGCTTTTCGTTGTTATTAGTGATTAGTGACTTTGAAGAAAAGTTTTTTAAGTTCCATTAGCTGCATTAGAGAGATTGTTGGTTGTTGTATGATCATTTTGTTTGCGTGAAAGTTCTCAAACTCTCTCGTAGATAGCATTCATCAAATGAAATGATATATTGTGGCATATAGTTTGCATTTAGGAAATTTCGAGACATTACATACGGTAACGCCTGAAAATTCAAACATAATTCAAGATCAACTTTAAAATGAACTGAATGAATCTAACAACGCATTGGAACATAACGCACACTTTTTAGAGGTCTAGGCTAGAGATGTGCTCCGGCGTCGTTAAACCTAGTCACTTTTGTTTTCACTCAAGGTTGGGTGATTCCTCCTTCTGTGACTCAATATTGGTCTAGTACGGATTTGTGCTCCCATGTACCATTGAGTATATGGGGAGACCCCACTAGGTTATCATCCTTTATCCATAGGAAGCCGTGTCTATCGCCTTACGACCCGTAACACACCGAACACAACATTCAGGAAGATTGACTGTCGTACAGAAAGTCCTTGGTTTTCTTACGATTGCCAAGGTGTATATGCAGTTTTACGGATTGTCTGGTAAACCTTTTTCCTAGTTCTCCAGAGTAGTCACTTGTGATCCTTTTCGGACTCCCTAAAAGAAAAGGCTAATTTGAGCATTTGTCACTTCGAGCTCATTAAACATTCGAAGGTGAATAGAGTCATCTTTTTGTCCTTTTCTCGACTCTTTAAAGATTAAAAGGTCAAGCTATTTCCTTGTGTCTTAAAATTTATTCGGCCACGTTCACATTTACATTGTTAGATCTTGTTTGCATTAGTTTGAGTAGGGTCCTTTCTCGTTGGTTTGCCTAGGATTTTTGAATTCAATCATCCTGGCGGAATCATCGATCCCATCTCCCGTTCCAAGTGACCAAGGGTCTCCTTCTTCTGCTGCTTCTGAGACATCGGTTGGTAATGGTACTCTCCCTATTACTCCGAGCATCCAACTACTAAACTCCCGCGCTCCAGAAGACGATTTTGACAATATCCATTGGAACCTTGTTTGGGAGCCTTCCGAAGAGGCTACTCCTTTTACTCCTACTAGTGTTACGGTCCCAATGTCTTCCTCTGATATGGATGACACATCCCCCATCGTGAGTGAAACACCCGTTGTGACAAGTGTTGAAAATCCTATCTCGATCCAAACCCCACCCTTCAGTGTCACCCCTCTCGGTGTCACGTTGCCCTTATGCTATAGGGCTTTGAGGGATGTTATGGGTTCTAGGAACTCCTCCTCGGGTACCGTGTGGGATTGCAACATCACTCCCACTTCGGGATCTTTTATTCCTCAAATTCACAATACATCTGTCACTTCAGTCCCGACTATTCCAACCGTCTATGTAGCTTCTTCAGTTCCTGTTGTTAGTGTCATTACGGCATCCTCGATTGTGACCATTGTTGTTGGTCCGTCCCACGATTCGGTAAATAATGTCCAGTCGGTACCTACATCTGGGGTTGTCAATCCTACACTTAGTGCCCCACCTTCTTTTGGTTCCATTCCAGCAAGTGGGGCATACGATCAGTATTTGCAAGCCATTTAGAATCTGGGCTTGCAAGGTCTAGTTCGTTACTATGATCCCGTAGGGCATCATCTTTATATTGGGTCCTTGCCATCTCAGCCTGCGGTTGAGGTCTCAGTCCTATTAAATGTTGCTTGGGGTACCACTCGTTACGGTGGTGGCCAACCACCCCTTTCGGATCAAGGATCGCCTTATCAAGGACCACCATATCAAGGTTAGCCATCTTACACACAACCTTCTTATGGGCAGCAATATTACGGGCAATCTTATCCAGGGCAACCTAGAGGCCCACAAGGACAACCCTTTTAGGGACAACCTTCGGCCTATGGTGGTCCATATTTTACTTATCTTGGGCAACCCTCTGGAAATCCAGGACAACCTTATATGCAACAAGGACAACCTGGGGTCCAGCAGGGATACCCTTCTGGTCAACCCTCTCGAAATATAGGACAACCTTATATGCAACAAGGATAACCTGGGGTCCAACAGGGATACCCTTCTGGGCAGGGCGGTTAGCCTTATGTATAGCAAGGCCAACCCACTATCCAGTCTGGTCAGCCATCTGGACAAGTTGGTCAACCTCAAATTCAATCAAGCTAACCAACTATCCAGTCCGCCCAGCCATCCGGCCCATCATGACAACCCTCGGTTTTGCAAGGGAAACCCAACACCCAGTAAGCTCAACCTTCTAGGCAGGTGGGTCAATCCCAAGCTCAACCAGGGCAATATTCTGGCTAGGTGGCTCAACCCCAATCCTCTCAAGGACATCTTTCTGGGCCTGCTCAACCGGGCATGCAAATGGTTGTTGCTTCTCAAGCTCCACCTAGTTTCCAGCCCCAGGCTGGGCCCCAGACCCAAATTGGCCTTCAAATGCAAGTTGGGTTTCAATCTCAACCTCCTTATCAAGCGCAGCCTTGTCCCCAGGCTCATTATGGAGCCCAACAACCTTATGGTTTCTAGCAATCCCAGGGGCAAGCTCAGTTTTCCTCGTATCAAAAGTATCAACAAATGCAGGTGACTCCTTATTAGAATTACCAGTAACAGTATGTTGCTCCTACAGGCCAATTTGGTAATCAATGGGGTGCTGGGGGGAAAATCCAGGGTCAGCTGTCCAGTTATGGCTATAACCCCTATGGACAAAATCCCTACGGACAGAACCCCTATGGGCCAGGTCCGTCCGGAAAAAATCATTGGGGCAACCAACAACTGGTTGGAACCCTGGTGCTACCCCTTACCCACGGCCACAAATGCCCTTCAATCCTCAGTTACCTTTCTTAGCAACATTGGAACTGCCAAAGGTGTCCAAATTGACTAATGATCCTATCCTTCATAATCCATTCTGGCCACCAGTTCCAACCAAGATTCCCAGTGATTGTCCCAAATTCGATGGCAAAGCTGGAGAAGACCCCCAAGCCCACGTTATGACTTATCATCTCTGGTGTTTGTCAAATTTGTGGCTTGATGATTCAGTCTGGCTCCGCCTTTTTCAAAGGACTCTCACTGACTCTGATGCTAAGTGGTATATTGAGCTAGCCCACAAATCCTTTCAAGGTTTTAACTCGTTGGCAATGGCATTTTTAACTCATTTTTAGTTGTCGATTCGGTATGAGACGGGAATGCATCTCCTCACGTCTCTTAAACAAGACACGACCACGCACATATCCGATCATATACATGAATGGAGACGGCATCGTCGTTTGATTAACTTTTGGATTCCTGATCAGCTCCTGACCGATTGGTTCACAACCTCCTTTGTCCCTGCGATCACACAAGACATTGCTATGGGGGCATGTGTAACTGAAGAGTAGGCTATTGCACGTGCTCAGTACCTTGACTTGGTTTATTCCCAGTCCAGTATCCTATATGATTATTTGCCTGATGCCCCGAGGCCCAGAACATCCAAAACTCTACCAAAGCCATCTATTGATGGTGTCATTGGATCTGTAACTCCGTCCTCTAAGAAATCTTCCGCGAACCCTGGGAAGCAAAAGTTGAATGCTTCAAACGAAAATACTTCTCAGGCTATGTCTAATTCTGGTAATACTTCCGAGGTTAACGCCGTCTAGTCCACCACGGCAGATAAAGCCTCGAAAGGAAAAAAGAAGGGAAAAGGGAAAAATAAAGCTGATCAACCTAAGCAGGATTCCCCTAAACCTCCACTCGAGGAAGGAGCCAAACGTAAACCCAAGTATCCTTGTATTATCTGCGACGAGAATCACTACACCAAAGACTACCCAAGGTGGTCCGAAGTTAGTCGCTTGTTGAAGGGTGCTCCTAGGACCCCTGCGGTGCTGAAAGAACCTTTCCCCTCGCAGCAAACGCAAATGGTGGCTGACCCATCCTCATCTTCTTCTCCCTTTGGTTCTCAAGTGTTCATGGCTGGAATGATTCCCGTTCACATTACTACTCGAGCAAAAGAATATCTGTCACCTATCGGGAAAGAGCCTGAGGTTCTCTCAAGCGCTCCTCTGCCCAGTTCTGGTCTGCTCCATATTGAGAGACCTAGCACTAAGACGCCTATTCGACCCCCTCCTAAAGGTGTACTCCAGAGATCTTCTTACAACCCTAATGCTCGTGCTGCCCAGCACTACAACATCGTTGAGGACATAGCTCAGGTTCCATCAGCTATGTCTACTCTAGAAGTTCTCCAGAGATGCCCCCCCCAGAGGAAGTCATTGCTATCGGCCATCGGTGGCATCGACCCGGTTGACTCGGATTTGATTACCTTTGATCTCGAGAGCCATGTATTGAGACTGCCTCACCAGATTGCCTTCCTTATCCAGGTCATCATCAATTCTAAAATGATTCATTGTATGGTTCTTGATGAAGGCGCTTCAACTTGCATTATGTCTATTGCTTGTTGGAAGGCTATTGGTTCTCCAACCTTGAGTCAGTCTCCTACAACCTTGGAAGCCTTTGACAGGAGAGAGTCTCACCCTTACGGTATCCTCCAATGCTTGCCTATTACTTTGGAAGGGAAGATTGTCGAAGTGGAAGTTGAAGGCGTTGATGCTAATCTTACTTACAACCTCCTTTTGGGCTGGAGCTGGACACATGCCATGCGAGCCATCGCTTCATCTCTATTTTGTGTCATTCGTTTCCCTCATCAGGGGAAAATTGTCACACTAGACCATCTCTCTTTCTTCGCTTCCTCTTCCAAAGGCAACGTTCCTTTTGTGGAGCATACCTCCATTCCATTAGAGAGTGTGGGAGCTGGGCTCTTTAAAGATCCCGCCCTCATGGGTGTCTTTTCACTTCCGTCTCCGAACGTTGCTCCTATCAATATGATTTCGGTTCGCTTTGATCCTTGGGTTCTTCCCCCCATTGACGAGATAGAATCATGGGGCAATGAGATGCCGTTGAGTCCCACCAAGCTCAACTACGTTGAGATTGATTCTATATCAACTCCTCCTCCTGAATCTGCTTCTTTGAGTAGAGCTCTTGACTCGTATGCTCATTCCCCTTGGCTTGGAGACTATGCTTCTTTGGATCCTTTAAAGGAAACATTTCCTTCTGATGAAGCCATTATAGAGACTATGTCTCTTGAGGAACCCCCTTGGTCCAATCTTCACCATCGTTCCTTGTTCCTCCCTACCCATCGGGAAATGCTTGTCTGTCTCGAGCGGTTTGCTTGTTGTCTCCCTGTGCAACCCCTTCAAACACCCATCCAAGTATATCAAGCTTCCTCTGAAAGGAACATCGGAAAAATCACGCAAACTCAGCCGATCGACATCTCTGTTAAGCCAGGGATTGTCGAGCATATCCATGTTGGAGTAACTTGTACTCCTGAGGAAATTCAGCTTTATATTAGTCTTTTTCGCGAATTTCGTGACATGTTTGCTTGGTCTTACGAAGAAATGCCCGACATTGACCCAAGCATTGTGGTGCATGAGATACCCACGTATCCGGAAGCTAAGCCTGTTTAACAACGTTTACGCCCCGTGCACCCCCGAAAGGCTGCAGCGATCAAAGTGGAAGTCGAAAAGCTTCTCAAGGCTAGTTTTATCTACCCCATCCCACTCACAGATTGGGTCTCCAATGTTGTCCCTGTGAATAAAAAGTAGGGTACCATTAGGGTCTGTGTTGATTACCGTGATATTAATCGAGCCTGTCCCAAGGATAACTACCCCACACCCTTCATTGACCAGCTCATTGATGAGTGTGCCAAAAGTGAGATATACTCGTTTATGGACGGTTTCTCTGGTTATTACCAGATTAATATTGCGCCAACCGATCAGCACAAACCCGCCTTTATCTGTCCGTGGGGAACTTTCGCTTACAAAAAGCTCCCTTTCAGTTTGAAAAACACCGGTGCTACCTTCCAACGTGCGATATCTTATGCATTCCATGATATTCGTCACATCGTGCAACCTTACCTGGATGATCTACCAGCTCATTCAGCCAAGCGTCAAGACCATTCCGCTCAACTTCGCGAAATCTTCTCCACTGTCGACACTATCGTATTCGGCTCAACCCGCATAAGTGTGTCTTCTGCGTAGAGTCTGGCAGACTTCTCGAGTTCATCATCTCCCGAGAGGGCATCCGTATGGATCCCCTTAAAGTTGAGGCCATTCTGAATCTTCCCCCCCCCTACTTCTTTGCAGCAATTGCAGAGCTTGCAGGGTAAAGCAATTTTTTTATGACACTTCATTCCGAACTATGCCGAGGTGGCCAAAGGTTTTACGCGATTACTCAAGCGAGACACCCCTTTTTGTTGGGAAGCTGCCGCTCAGGAGTCCTTCGAGCACCTCAAGGACCTCCTTGTTTCCGCCCATTTGTTGCGTCCTCCTAATTACCATCGTGATTACACCTTATATCTGGCCACTGCCGATACCACTATTGGAATGGTTCTCGTTCAAGATGATGATGATGGCAATGAGAACATCATTTATTATCTCAGCCTCAATTTATTATATATGGAATCTCGATATGCTCCCATCGAGAAGTTGACATTGGTTGACATTTGTGCCATCCAATGCTTCCGCTATTATATCTTGTTGCGCACTACGACAATGATTTCTGATTGCAACCCAATGATGTACATCTTGTCACGTCAGCTGTTGGGGGGGAAGTACTCGAAGTGGATTTTTATCCTCCAAGAGTTCGACTTGGAATTCACTACTGCCAAGTCGAAGAAATCCCTTGTCTTCGTTGAATTGTTGTGCTCTTTACCATCTCTTATCGTGCCCTCTCGGTTAGAGGACCATATTCCGGACGAAACCCTCTTCTTAATCAGCACCCTCGGTCCCTAGTACGGGGATATAATTGTCTATTTATAGGCGTCCTCTTTTCGTCTCGAGACATCTAAGGATGCTCGACGACGGATTCACCATCAATCTCAACCATATCACATTGTCGGGGACACCCTGTACAGTTTCGGCATTGATTATGTTCTCCGCCGATGCTTAACACTCGAGGAAGCTGAGAGAGTTTTAAATGATTTCCATTCTGGTGCCTATGGTAGTCACATGTCCGGATATGCTACTGCTCAGAAAATCCTTCGCGCTGGTTACTTTTGGCCTTCCATCTTTAAGGACTGTATTCTTGTCATCCGCTCTTGTCACGAGTGCCAAATCTACCAACGGAAGATGCGTGCGCCTCTCGCTCCACTGCACCCCGTTGTTACCGTCGGCCCTTTTGCAAAATGGGGCATTGATTATATGACCTATAACCCTTGCTCAGCCGGGGGGCATGGGTATATCATCGTTTCCGTTGATTACTTCACAAAATGGGCTGAGGTGATGCCCACATTATCTGAAGACAGTCACACCGCGACGTAGTTTTTATTTAATCATGTTATCTCACGGTTCAGAGTCCCTCAAGCCATCGTCACTGATCATGGCAAGCATTTCCCTAACCATATGATGACTAAGCTTACAACCCAGTTGGTCCTATGACACGATAGCTCAACTCCATATTATCCTTAGGCCAATGGTCAAGTAGAAGCCGTCAACAAGGTTCTAGTTACGATGCTTCAACGAACCATTGGCATGCATAAGTCCAACTGGCACTTGATGTTGTTCTCTGCCTTGTGGGCCTACCGAACCTCTGTGAAGGATGCCATTGGTTTCACTCCTTTCCAATTGGTTTATGGACTGGAGGCTATCCTTCCCATCGAGTGTGAGATCCCTTCTTTAAAATTAGCCGTCGAATTACTCCCTGACACTACTCCGGTATAGGAATGCCTTATTTACCTGGAGCGGCTAGACAAGACTCATCGACTAGCCTCTCTAGCTATCGAAGCACAGAAGAAGAGAGTGAAAACTCACTTCGATCACACTGTACATCCTCGTTCTTTTGTTGAGGGAGATTTAGTCCTGCTCTACGATCAAGCCAATGATAAGCTGGGGGCAGGCAAATTCGATCCCATGTGGCACGAGCCTTACATTGTAAAGAGAGTTTTGCAAAAAGGGGCCTATTAGCTGATTGACTATGAAGGGAATCCTCTGGATAAGCCCCGGAATGGGCTTTACTTGAAAAAGTATTATGCGTGAATTCCAGGCACTCTATTTTGTACATACGTGTGCTTTAGAAAGTGTGTTGTGTGTGCATGTTTTCATGTTTTGGCTTGGTGTGCCGGTGTGATTGCTGCTTATTGTGTCCTTTTGATTCTTGTACAGATGTCTAGTTCACCTTACATTGGTTTCGCCGATGGTGCCTCCCGTAGTACACGCAATCTGTCTTCTGCGGCATGGGTGATCTATGATCCTCATGGTGAGCTAGTAGACCTTCAAGGGGTTTGTCTAGGTTGTACCATGAACAATGTTGCTGAGTATAGTCCTGTGGTTGAGTTACTGTCCGAGGCGATTAATCTCGGTATTCAAACATTGGTTGTGAACCTGGATTCTCAGCTTGTCATCCATCAGCTCAATGGGTGATATTCCGTCAGAGACCATCACATTCTAAGGTTATATCTACGTGTTAAGTTGTTAGAAAGGGATTTTGATTTCATCACGTATCAACATATTCCAAGACGATTTAATATGTTAACTGATGCATTAGCCAATTATGTATTAGAAATTTGCATAACATGTAACTTAAAATAGTAAAAGAAGCATAAAAAACACAATAAACCATAAGCTTAATATATATATTATATATATATTATTATATATATATATATATTTATATAATATTATATATATATAGCAATATTATATATATATATATATATATAGTATATATATAGATGTCGAAATGTTTGCGCAGCGTGCATCACATACATAAAAAAATAATACATGTTCGTCTTAATACATCTCGAGACGACATGTCTCTCAAAAAATATGCATGAAAATAAAGCCTAGATGTCTAATCCATATGGTGCTCATGATAGCACGTCACTGCACGCACTAGGCATCTCAAGAGACGGTGGATGCGACTGCGCACTCACACCGTATGTCTCTGGTACACTAATGGGACATCCGCTAGCTGAGCATAATCTGGAATCCCCTGAGAAATACCCTCAAGGTTCTGGATTAGTTCTCCCCCCTTGGCACCCTCTTCTTGAGGGTCTACTGCAGGCTGGTTTCTCCTCGAGATAGGAGACATGCCGGCTGGTCACTCTGGGCCAACGTCTGCATATACATATAATTGTTATTAGAACAAACATGTATTAACAAAAAAAAATCATAAAACATAAAATCAAAAAGAGGTCATACCTAACTCCTCATCCCAATCTTCTCCCTCTAGCAGTGGGAGATCCGGGTCACCTGTGAAGTCAGTCCCTGCATACGGCCAATCCTCGACCACGATCAGCTAGCGACGAAGCCACCCAAAGAACTCTGGCCTCTGGCCTCCTCCCCCTCTAGCCATCAGTGCTGCCCAGCGAGCCATTCTTAGCTCTCGCAGCACCGGATCAGGTACGATGGCCCCTTGGCCCTGAAAGATTGGTAATCATTCCAAAATGAACATCACCAGAATCGAACCATACCCAAACTGCTGCAGTTTGCCTCGCTTACTTTTTGTAAGCTGTCTCTTCATGTTGGCAGTCACCGCTATGGCCGAATCAAAGATAGTGGGATTTAGACACTCTATGGCCAATATGAGTTGGTTTTTTGTTGCCTCGTGGGGTGCCTGTGCCCCTCAGCCCATGTGATGGTAAATAACACTCCTTTGAGTGTTAGATCCCGAATGGTGGCAATATCCACCTTTGCACTTCTGGATCCAAATTGTGCCCCTGGGCACACCCGTTCCATCACCTCGCCCATCTTCTCACTAGATGGCCTACTCCCTATCAATATGGGCACTGGCCCTCTACGTGACAGTCCCGTGATGAAGTATATGTTAGATACATCTAGTTCCAACACTTGATCTCGTATGTGGAACACTTGCTCGTGTTCGTCCCAAATATTGATCAAGTATCGTAAGAGCTCCGGTTGAGATCAAAGGTAAGGCGTGAGGAAGAATTTTTTTAGCCCGCAATTCCTAAGGGATTCCATGCAACCTTCGTCTTCTATGGCCATTCATCCACTCTATCATGCTCCCTTTCTTTCCATTGGACTACCATTTTTCTTGCTTTCCTGCATCCACATGGTCAAACAAAAATTGATTAGATCTTTGGTAGGTTCAAAATGCGTTGAAATCATGTAAAAATTTGAAATTCAAAAGGAAAAATGCGCTCGGCCATTGGCACGGGCCTTTGGAATAAAAAGGTCCATTGGTGCGGGTTCGTGCCCGATACCTGCGCCAATGGGCGCGGCCCGAGTTTTTCAAAGACCTCCCACAGAGATCAAATGAGGACACAAAAACTATTAAAAAATGGACAAAAATGGAGTATGAGGAAGCACCTCTTACCTGGAACTGACGGCGCTCCAAATGGTCGCACGGATTTGTCGCAATCACCACCCAAAGATCGCACAACAAAAGCACTACTGTCGCTCTCCAATGAGGTAAAAGTAAAAAGTAATTTTGGTTTTTACCATTTTGACATATTTATAGCTTTTTTTAACTCTAAATAGGTTTTAAAAGTCATTTTTCATGAATATTTTAATATACTTTTGTCGAAAATGGGTTTTACACTTTTTTTGTGCAGCGACAGGTTTTTATGCGACTTAGACGGTGAAACGAGTTGTATTTTATACTTTTTTGGACTCGGCAAATACACGAAAAAGTCATTATGGAGTCATCTTTCTACTCTTTCCTGACTCTCTAAATATGAAAAGAATGTCGAGTTATTCCTCTCAACTCGCTAAACGTAAATGAGAGGCCGTCGTCTTTAAACGCTTTTCCGACTGTGTAAAGACGAAAAGATTTTCGGGCCCTTGTCATTTCAGGCTCGTTAATGGTTACGAAACGACATGGTTTTGATTGCTTTTTTACTTTTTCAGGTTGAAATCACTAATCATGAAAAGTACTCCTCGATCGTAATGGTCAGGCTGTTCTTTCGAGCATTGTTTTATACTTTTTCGGGCTCGAGAGACAGAACTTTACGAAAAAGGATGCCCCTGGAGTTTACTTTTTGCTGTCTTTTCAAACTCTCTAAACATGAAAAGACGCCGAGTTCTTCCTCTGTCAGACTCGTTAAAAATTGATGACATTGGATTCCGTTGAAATGACACTTTACAAGCATATGCTATCCCTGTCAAGCTTGTTAATAAAAATAATTGGGGTACTTGCCAGAAGTGGTGGGGAAAATGGAACCATAATCATTGTCGTTTCAGCAGTATGTCGCTCTTGAACATGGCACTTGTCTGCATTCGTGTCTGGGTGGGGACATCTCGTCTCATTTTTCACTTGCTTCTGTGGGTTTGGGTGATCCTGTTTGACCTCTCATCTGCTCTTTGCCTTGTCACCATGACCTATGATCATTTGATGTCAAATACTGCCAGGTCCACTGTCGTGCCGCCGATATGTTCAAGAGAAGTTGACCTCGGCGAAATAATCTACCTCCCTCTAACAACTCACATAATCCTAATTCAAAAAAACATTATCTTCCTCTGTCTCGCGTCGATGATGAGGGAAACATTATGGCCCACCTTCGATCAAGGTCACTTCCTGTCGACTTCAGCTCATTATCCAGGAAGTTGACCTAGAGACTCCCTTCACGTGCCTTGGAGCCTGCATGCCTCAATGGCAAGTTCTTTGCATTCGACACGAGGTTTTCATCATTGGCCTCCGATCGAATGATTCTACGGGTGTTCGACACCGGCTCACTGATTCGCATGTTGTAGATTGTACCTATAGTACCTTGAGGGCTATTGTCATTATTGGTGGTACCTCTCGCGTCTGTTAACAGTTTTCATCATTGGCTGGTACTTAGACGATGTTCCTGCATATTTGACTTCGACTCCTATATTCGCAGGCTTCAACTTGTACTTTGTTCGGGTCGAGATGGAGCGCAAGACCCTGGATTTTGTATGTTGGGATCCAGGTTGCGATTTTGTGGATTATTATGATTATTGCATGACTCATTCACTGGATGGCTGCGACCATGCCTGAGTCTATTTATCTATCCTCACTGGATGGCTGCGTCCATACCTTAGATCTAGATTCTTATGTACTCTGCTATGGATGGTTGCGCCCATACCGCATATATCATGTACTTGATATATCAGTTGTACTTCTCCACGCAGTTTTTCCGGCGGCAGTGTTTTCGGTTGGACATGTTCTTGTAAAGAATTTCACCCCTCTCTCTCTCAGGCCTCATGCTTTAGGGGGCATCTGTTACACGGAAATTTGTCACCATCCCTGTTACCCCTCTCCTGCATCTTGGAGGACTCATTCCGGGACCTATGAGAAGTGACATGACCTGCAAACACTTGCATTGCATTCCCCTGAACATGAACTTCATTTGCCTTGAAGACATCTCCTGCTTAAAACCCCTAAAAATAGCCCTTTTTTCATTGGCGCGGTTCCATAGTGTAGCCCTCATGCCAATGGGGGAAATCATCCAAAGAGGATGAGCCAGTTGGCGCTCTGTCACAGAGTCGCACTCGCGCCAACCATAATCAGTGGTTTTTGTTAACAAACAAACAGCGAAAGATTCATCCTAACAAATTCCTGGATTGAATCTATCTTGAGTTGGGTGGTTTGGCTTCGAATCTCCATAGAGAGGAAGTGGTTTGCCACCTCTCATGGAAGCTTCTTTAGTGATAGAGCCAATCCCACTATTATTGTGGATGATCCCAACTCCCCTTCCTCCATCTATAAAAGCTTGTCCATTTTCCTTGGCAAGCTAGTTCAAGAGAATCAGAATTGTCAAGTTTCCAAGAGCTTCATGCTGCAAGAGCCTTCTTCATTCCCATAAGGCCAAGTCTAAGTAAGGAGATTCTTGTCCAATAACCAAGGAGAGAGAGGCTTGCTCCTACTCCCAACAAGCTTTGCAAGACATGTGTTGTTGATTACCCAACCAAAGGAGGATCTAACGTCAAAACTATGGTTGTATTCTTCTTTGATTATTATCAATAAACGACTATTGTTATGGTTCCACTCTTATTTTTATTTGTAATGATGATGAGTTATATCCTTTCTAACTGAAATATAGTTGCATATGTTGGATTTTGTGCTTGTGTTTGTGTCATTCTTTGTATGTGCAGGTGTCCATTCACGGAGATCGTGGGGATCGTGATCTGTCGGAGCGAAGGAACGGGAGTGTCACCTCTTCTACAAGCACTAGCGTTGGAATCCAGGTAGGCCCTCATCATTGGTATTTAATTTGCAATTAGGAACTTGCGCGGTAACGTTGTATGATTGTTGCTAGACTCGGTCTGGGCTAGTAGAGATCGCCTCTGTCTGCAGAGGGGATTTACCTCCTCAACACCTCCTAATCTATCATCTAAGGAGAAAAGAAAAATTTTCAGGAAAAGTGCCCCTTTCACTTGGATTGGGGGGGATATTTTCATATTGGGACCATATCAGATCTTGAGAAGATGTGTGAGGGAAGAAGATATCTTTGACAGTCTATCAACATGCCATAATGGACCTTTTGGTGGTCACTTTGATTCTATGACGACAACCTTAAAATTGAATTGAGGCTTCTGTGATCCATAATAGTTGAAAGAATAACTTTGGCATAAATCACATGTAGACAGACATTTGTCGACGGGTTTCGAACCAACCAGTGTGGTTCATTGTCAAGACAACTTGTCCTGACGATGAACCACACTGGTTGGTTTGAAACACGTCGACAAATGTCTGTCTACATGTGATTTACGCTGAATTTATTCTTTCAACCTTAAAATTTTTACAAGTTGATTACTATTGGGCCATATTACATCAAGATGCAAGGAGGTACACCACTAGGTGTGATCAGTGCCAAAGGATGGGTAAGCCCACACCCAAGGATGAAATTCCCTTACAAGCTCGAGTGACCCTAAATCCATTTGATAAGTGGGGCATGGATTTCAATGGACCTTTTGATCCCCCATAAGGATAGAAGAGAAATATCATTGTGTACACTATTTACTTGACTAAATGGGTTGAAACAAAGGAAGTAAAGGCAACAACTAAGAAAAATGTGGCTACATTTTTGAGGTAGAACATCATCTAAAAGTTTGTTTATCCAAGAGAGTTATTCACTAATCAAGGAGCATAATTTACATCACATATGATTGAATATCTCATGGAGCAACACCACATCAAGTACCAGACATCGATTGCCTATCACCTCAAGAAAATGGGTAGGTGGAACTCATAAATAGAGAATTGGAGAACATTATTACCAAGGTTGTTAGTAGCAATAGAGAGGATTGAGCAGATAGAATTATGGAAGCCACTTGGGCTCACAACACCACTTTGAATACCACCACTGGATTTACCCCATTTGAACTAGTCTATGGGAAGAAGGCCATGTTGTCTATTGAATTTCAATATAAAACCTTACGGAAGGTAGCCCAGTTAGACTTGGATCTCAATATAGCACAATAGGAGAGGTTTCTCCAACTCAATGGTCTAGATGAATTTAGGTTGCAAACTCTCCTACACACTGAGGTAATCCAACTACAAAGGAAGATCTGGCATGGAAAACACATCAAAGAGAAAAAAAAATGAAGGAGATTGGGCCCTACTGTATGATTCTAGGTTCAAGTATTTCAAGGGAAAGCTAATGAAAAAATGGTTGGGTCCCTATTTGGTAGATAAATTTCATGAGAATGGGTGTGTCTAGATTAGAATGTACTTGTTAGTGGTTATAGGTTAAAGTTGTATAAAAGGCCTTTGTCCAAGGAATAATTTGTCAATTCAATCAGTATAGAATTGAATGTGATTGGGAGGATCACAACCCTCAGTTTGCAAAACTTCTAAAAATTAAATAAAAATTTAAGAGGGCCTATATAAAAACCTCCATGAGGCATCTGAGGTCAACTACAGGGTTGAAAACCTCTCAGAGGCATCCCAGAAGCAAAAAAATGAGAAAAAAATAAAAATAAATAAAAGATGAAAATATACCTAGGTTTAAACCTCCTCTGAGGTGCCTAGGGTAGGCATGCAAGTTTAAAACCTCTATAGAGGAAAATTTCATGTCTAAAAAAATGAAGAAAAAAGAGAGGAAAAGAGAAAAGAAAAACAGAAGGAAGGATTTCTTACACTACTTGTGATAACATCTCTCCTTTTCATGACTCCTAATAGCCAATAGAACCATGACTACAAGATAAATTATACAAGTGTATTCCTCCATTTTTCCATCCACCCATTGCATGTTCACATTCTCCACTCACATCCCTACCTCTCTCTAACATCTAGTGAACACTAGAATCAAATTTCTCCTCCTCGTTGTAATGCTATAGGAGTAGCCTATAATGTTACAGGAGAATCTTGTAATGCTACAGGAGGAGCCTGAAATGCTATAGGAGGAAGATCTGATTGGAGAAAGATGAAAATAGGTCATGTCTTCTTCAAGAAGTGTTGGGAGAGTTACACTAACATCAGCTTCACCACCCATCCACTCCATCTAGCCAAAATTCAGTTTCAACTTCCACTCTGCCATGCATACGAAAAAACATAGAAAAGCTTTTCTTTCATTTTTCCACTTCCTCATGATCCTAAACCTACCCTTATGCCACATGTAATATAGGGTCTCAGAAAGGAATTAAATGACTATTGAAGGATGAGGATTCCTCTTGTAGAAACCTGTATAGTCACACGAAAAATCCCATAATCAACTTTTTCCACCCACAGAGAAAGAGTTCCAGACACCTTGAGAATCATAGAACCATTTTTGAAGTAAGGAGGGGAACATCAGCTAATAATCCATCCACTCCACCAATATAAAATTGGACACCAAGAAGAAAACAACACACACAACAATTTAATCAATTAAAGAACTAATAAATTATGAGGACCTGTGCAAAAGAAACAAAGGAAATCAACACCTTCAGGATCATCCTATTATGAATACCAGCTCCAACATGAAAGCTTCTACAACACATCAACATCACAGGTAGGTTCAAGTTTGACAACCCTCAACTCTTCCCTATGCATATGATGATAAAATATGTAATGCTCAAGAAAGGAATTTTTTATGGGTTGGAGGTGTCCAACAAACTTGACCACCTTTGATTAGTAAACTAAAGTTCATTCCAATTACATATGCACGTGGAAAATTCAACTCAAGTGAGGTGGTGATTAGGAGGAGTGAGGTGATAATCACGAGAGCAGGGTGATGATTGCAATGAGTGGGGACAATGGTTAAAAACGGGAAGTTCATGCAAGATCCATGTCATCACAATGCTCCAAGACTTTACCACAAAAGGAATATTAAGTACAAGGCTCAAATCCAATTCTATAATCACTCATTTGAATAAATAGTTAGAGAAGGAGGAGCTAGTGCTATTAGAGACTTCCTAGGGTGCCACCAAGCTATTTTGAACAATGTTTGTAGGTGCTACAGGAGGCTCTGGGATGCCATAGGAGGTCTGAAATGAAGCTATAGGATACAATTCAAGGAAGAAAGGAAGTCGAAATTACCCAAATTTTCCCTCAAACCCTCATGCACATGACGGAGTAACATTAAAAGGAGTAATTGATCCTTTCCCTCTCTATTTTCCATACCTCGATGTGGAAAAGTATGTTTGAAGTAAGTGTCATGTAGCAAAGAACTATACAGTAGTTCCATTTCGAAAATTTTCATATGTAAGAGAAAGATAGGGTCAAAGAAAGGTCTATTTTTTTAATAAATTATTCACATCCTTTTCCCCTTCTAATAAAAATGGAAAATTTAACATTGTCTCTACAACTGAGACTTCTCTAAGTCTAGAATTTGAAATACACCTAAGTATGCTTGAGAAGGAGCAATAGGAGAAATTGGGGGGGGGGGGGGGGGGGTGTTTAATAGAAGAGATTCCACAAACCCAAAGAGAACTAATCAACATCCTCTTATGGTAAGTATTATTCAAAGACATTAGTGGTTGGGTTTCTTTGAACTATTGAAGGGTTATGACGATGACATAATCTAGGAATTTTCCATGGCACTGAATCCCTAGGGAAAAGATAGTGCCACCACTCTTGTTAGAGGCCTTGAAATCTCTTTAAATATTGAACTCATAAGTAGAGTGACTACATTACCCTTAGTAATTCGATGGAGAAAGGAGGACAAAGCAATGAGTTTCATAGCTAGGAAGAACTTCTTCATTCTAAAAGAAAAACATATACAAGACAAAATTGGAGTGAGAAGGGAGAGACTATCTTACCCCTAGGATGAAGTGGCCTACAAAATGCTCAAATAGATATTTTGAGAGGGGATGTTGAGCATTGTATGTGCCTACCATTTTAGGTTACTCCATAAGTTAAGGTTCAAATAAAAATTTCCTATCCCAGAAAGACTCAGTGCTCCCCATTTCTTACTACATTCTATCATTGAGATGAGCCAGAAAGTGGGGGAAGGGAAGAACCAAAAAATTTCTCACCATGACCTCATTAAGTTAATTGTGATGGATGCTTTAATTCACTTAAGGAACCCTGTGCTATGGAATTTTTTTGTATACATGGATAGGGAAATTTCATTGAAATCCAAACAATCACACATGTAGAAACACCAACCTCTAGCACTGGAGGTAGGAGAGGAAACACAAAGGAAGAAGAGGAGGAAAAAATAGAGGAAGAAGAGGCAGTAAAAATAGAGGAATAACAAGTAGAAATTAAAGAAGAAGAAGGAGGGACATAAGTAGATGAAAAAAAGAAAACTGAAGAGACACCTAAGCACTAAGAGATAGGAAAACAAGGACAAAAAACAAGTCTCTCTCCAAGGAACACAAATGAAGAAGTGGCTGTCACAATGGCCACACATGTCAAGCCCAAAAGGAGGCATCCAAGGCAATGTCAATCTCAAAAGAAGGAAGAGGACCAGGATAAGGTAAGGGAAGCCTCAGCCTCCTACAAAGGTCCTTATCACCATAAAGGAGTCAACAAGAAATAAGGAAGAAGTGGTACCTAGTGAGGGAAAGATTGAAGAAATTGCTTCTCCTAAGATCAAAACCAAGCAACTTGATCTCCCTGTGGGAAGGCACGCCACCAGGGAAGTCACCTTTAAGAGGCTCAAGACAAGAGCTTCCATGTTACAGTAAGAAAAATAATAGCTATAGGAGGAAACAAAGCAACTCTAGGAGAAATAGGGGCTACTACAAGAGAAATAGGGGTTGCTATAGGAGCAACGAGGAGTGCTACAACAAGGAGCAACGACCTTAAAAGAAGAAGAAAATGCCCCCAAAGAGCTTCAAGATCCTAACACATAGCCCAACCTAGAATGTTACTACAAATTTGTTGAGGGAGGAAGGATTATATCTGAGAAGTTCACTATCCCACTCTTTTTTTGAGTTAGAGAAGGAAAAAGGAAGAACACATAGATGGATGTAGATTGAAAAATCCAAAAGTGTAGAGGATGTGGGTCTCATGGAGGAGAAAATAAATGATATGGGAAAATAATTGAATGATTTGCAGCTAAGAGAGTCAATCATGAGGGAACAACTATAGGCAGAAAACATCAGGTTAAGAAAGAAGTTGCAAGAAAACGAGACACAACTTGCCATCATGGAAAGTTTATCCATGGAAGTTATACAATGTAGGCATCCATCCAAATCCTCTATTATTTTCCTCAAAGAGAAGTGGTTGTAGTTTCAAATCAAGACATTGGAATAGTATAGCTCATTTCCTTTTTAGCACTACATGAAATTCATCAACTTTTGCAAAATGGAAAGTATTGTGGATAGAGCCAAGCTAGTTGAGTTTTACATGCATAAACTAATCCTCACAAACATGAATTTCTGGGATCCCAACTCAAGGTTGGGAGACATGTAATTGATGCAATTAGCCTCAATTAAAAAGGTTGATGACAAAAGAAGAAAAGGGTCCCTCATATATCAGGTTAGAATTAGTGAGCCCCAAGGCTTTCATTAGCAGCCACAATCTCATCTCCTCTGATCTTGGATTTGCACCTAGGTACATAGCATCCCAAGAGAAATACATCTTGGATTATGAGAACACTTTTAGGATGTTGGGGTTAGAATTTATGAAATATTGTGAAAGAATATGGCAAGCCCTTCATCACAATTTACAAATCAGAGAATATCACTTCCTAGAAATACTAAGGACTTCCTTGAGAAAACCCCCTTATATAAGAGGATAATGTGAATACTGAAGATTAGGTGGATAGGCTACAAACTAAATCCTCCCTTACTATTGGGCCTATAAGAAGGTATAAGCCAACCATGGGAACAAAAATAATGGGCAGACATAGAGGCAAATGAAAGTTTCTATCCACAGGAAGGCACATCATCTAAAGTGCCTTAGAATGTCAGAGAGGCCACCAGGACCATGTGTTGAGCCCTGAACTTACATCTTTCCTACACATTTTTCTAGATTCTTTCCATTCACCTGGACCTCCTAAGCTATCAACATCATTGCATAGTAGTCATAAAAGAGCATTTAAAGTGGTTTTTTGACTATGTCCTTGTGTTTTCTATTTGAACTAGATTTTTTCTTATGAGCTGCGGAATCTTGTCACTTTTCGCGGCCGTTTTTGTTAAACTATAGGTTGTAGGTGTTGCAAGGCAAAGCAAGCCACATGGGCAAGTTGGAAATGACCTGGACATGGATCAGGTCCCATTGGTCCAGCTGGATTCATCAAAGAAGGCCGTGGTCAACAGTGGTCAAGCGGTGGTCAAATAGGAGAGTCCTATGGCAATAGGACTCTGTCTTCAAGCATGTGAAGAATTTCGTGGCCATTTCTAGATCTCTGGAGGCACGCTGACACTTGTAGGCTGACCACGATGTGGATCCAAGAACCACTTTCAGTAGATTGCCTAATATCGGCAACCATGATGCTAAATCCATGGATGTTGTTTTTCACGTGTCCTCTGTTCACGTAGTTTTATAGGAAAACAATTATGTAACCTTTGTTATAAATAACGCATTCTTATATGCATAATAGCTAGCCTTTTGAATGTAATTTTTGTTGTTAAGAACTCACTGTGCCATGACACTAGTTTATTGTTGTAACTGTGTTTTGAGATATATATAAGAAGACTCTGTTCTACATGCTTGTGTGAACGTACTTTTGGATTGATAGCCTATTGGCCAAGGTTGTGCAGAGGGCCCCTGAACACTGAGGTTTCGTTTCCATTGTTGTTGTATAGTCTTTATGTATCATTTCTTTATTTTCACTGCACATGTTTTATAGTTATTCACTTGTGTATATATTTCTAACATTCAATTTTGTCCATGACTTTACAAGCTTTGTATAACGTTGATTGATGAGTGCATGTTTCAGGATAGAGTAGGCAGCCCAGGCATTTGTATAAAATTTTCACAATAACTAGTGACATGGAATTAATCCTCTGCTGAATTTGCTTTTCTTAGTTTCTTTTAAGTTATGTTTTGTTGATTTCAGTGTTATTCATTTGTTTTGGTAAGTTAGTTTAGAAATCAACTCACTCATTTCATTGACAGTTACCTCCGAAAGCCATAGCTAGACTAATTGGCGAGGGATTGAAATATGAATGCTGTGATTTGATTTTAGTTTACTTTTCTGCAATTAGATATTGGATTGCTCATTTCATTGGCAGTTACCTCCGAAAGCCATAGCTAGACTAACTGGCGAGGGATTGAAATATGAATGCTGTGATTTGATTTTAGTTTACTTTTCTACAATCAGATATTGGATTGCTCATTTCATTGACAGTTACCTCTGAAAGCCATAGCTAGACTATCTGGCGAGAGATTGAAATATGAATGTTGTGAGTTGATTCTAGTTTACTTTTCTGTAATTAGATATTCAATTGCTCATTTCATTTACGGTTACCTCCAAAAGCCATAGCTAGACTAACTGGAGAGGGATCGAAATATGAATGATGTAATTTGATTTTAGTTTTACTTTCTTTGCAATCTTTGATTTCCTTGAGTGCAGTAGCTTAAATCAATTTTCTGTATTTAGACAACAGCAGAGATGATAGTTTCATAATCAGTAGTTCATTAATTACTTGTTTTAAATAGTAGCATCTTTTCATTTTTGATTCAAGTATTATTTTTCACTGGAATGTTCTAAGACCTTCTGAAGTGTTAAGTTTTGGGAACCCTTATAAAGGATATAATTTCCTTAGAACTTATAACCGTACTTGCCTTCTAGAAACTTAGGAATAGGAATTCCATAAACAAAGATAAAAACCCCCAAAACAACATAAAAATAAAAAATGACAAAAGTAAAAAATAGGTTATCTTGCACATATAGTAAGCCACACTTCGTCGGATTACGAATCCTGGATTGATAATTAATGTAGCAATTCAGGACACACTAAATTGACCAAACATTTTGGTGCCATTGCCGAGGATGTGTAACTAGGTAGCCAATTTCTTAAAAAAAAAAAAAAACAACAACAACAGTAAAAAGAAGGGAAAAATTGATAACTTCTTGAAGTATGCTCTCCTCTTGCACCTAGTGTGATCTAGAGGATCACAAAAAAGAGTTATTGGTTCAATAATTTCTTGAGTATGCTCTCTTCTTGCACCTAGTGTTACCTGGAAGATCAGAAAGAGAATTATTAGCCCAACTCGAGGAGAAAAAAAAAAGGCATGCATAGAGCAAGAGATTCTAGGGGAAGGTTTATAGCTAGAGCCAAGAGTTTGATTTTCACAACTCCAGCTTCTTCAAGGCATAGAAAAGATTCACCACCATCTACTCCTAGCCTTCAAATTCATAGAATTCAAGGAGCAGCAGTTGAATTAGAGGATTCTCCTACTCTATCTACCAAATCTCATCTAGGAGAAGACCCTTTCTTCACTTCTATAGGGGAGCATATTGTAATCAAAGAGGTAGAATCACCTGAAGAAGAAAAGGAAGAGACTCTCTCATCCACCCTTGATAGGAGAACTAGAAGACTCTAAGGAAACTATCATGATGGAGGAAGTAGTAAATGGATTTGGGGGTAGAGGTAGAGGAGGAGGAAATAATGGAGGCAACAATGGTGGAGGTGGT
>APFE030025289.1:21284-48916 GCA_000404065.3 Pinus taeda | reverse complement strand
TCTAAAACTGCTAGTTAGCAGTCAGTTGTATTTATTAGTTAGTTTTAAATGTTAATAGGTGTCATCATAGCAAGGAGAATTCTACTTTCCCTCATGCTAGAGGAGTAATATCAATCAGGTAGAAGATCTCTATAAATAAGAGAAAGAGCAATGTACAAAAGGTTGGAAATTTTATGGAAAAGCTTGTATTTGGCTTATGTAAGACTCATTTTCAGTAATACATGTTTGACTTTACTTCTCAAGATTCATGAAGGATTTTTTATGTTCAGAATATGTGATGTTGTCCTTTTCTTAATCCTTACAGTGGTATGGATGTATAATCACTCATACTTCACTGAATGTGCTCTGACTTCCTGTATACATTTATAAACTATGTTGTCCCATATGAGTTTATGTTCTGAATGTTTAAATTCTGAATGCCCTGACTTCTATGTAAGGTTGAGTTAATTGTTATATTAAGGTGTTGTTGACTCCATAAGCCCAATGGATAGTTGTTAAATGTGTTTCCACCATTCATATTTTTCACAGTTTTTCTACAAGAGTTAGCCATCTTATCTTTAATCAAAATCATTAATCCATTTAGAGAGAGCCCTCTCAGGTTGAGGAGGCTAAGCCTCAACCTAAAGTAGGTTTGAAATAGTTACTTAGAGTTAACCTGACCAGCAGCCTATCAAGATCTGATTTTGAGATAACAGAGACCATGCAGCATAGCCAAAATGTTACTCTTATTGTCACTATTCATGATTTGACTGCTAGAAGACATTTAAGAGGAGTGGGAAACGACATTTAAGGCTAAATTTAAGAGTGAGATCTTTCAAAATCTGCTGCCACCCGAGAATTTATGAGTGGATTTTGGAGGGGGATGGTCGAATTTGAACTCGAATTGCCTATAAATTATAGATGGCCATCCAGCAAGAAACACTTTGCATTCTGAGAATTTTTGTGTTGTGCTGCTTGTTATGCATCATTCGTGAATTCTTTGAGGATTTTCTTAATAGCCTCATGTTTGATCAGTATCCTAAGTCCGACTGCAAACGTATTTGTGAAATCATGTTAGGACTAGGTCCCATAGAAACTGCAAGTGCTAGAGGGTCTATTGCCTCTGAGGGAGCTGCCCCTAAGGTTGTAAATATCGAGTTTCTAGAAACAGTGCCTACAGTTCCAAGGTCACTTAAGTCAAAGCCTACGCCGACAAGAGAGGTCCCTAAGCCAAAGAAGGATAAACAAAATAATACACTACTTGTGCACAAGTCACCAAGGAAACATCCAACTACACAGGCTCTGAGAAAAGAAAATCCAACTACTTAGGCGAAAGGCAAAGTGGTAGATCTAGAGGCCAAGGAGGGTGCAGAAGACATAGATATTGATGGGGTAGACCCTATTTCAAAGCTACCAGAGTATATCCCTCCATGCCAGGGAAATGTGAAGGTCTTGAAGGACCCAGATGAGGGCCAGTTCCTCCTTAACACACCCATGCTGCCAAAAAATATAACTTTTTAAGGTCCATGCTTGGCACGTATCCCACATCTAAAGCTTGAAGATTGGGATTTGGGGGACATCGAGTGGTTCCCCCACTTGGAAAATGATACCTTAATGAAGAAATTTTTATAGAAGGAGTTTGGTGTGACCACGCTAGAGCCAATGTAATGGATTCACGGGGTAAACAAGGGAGGGTTGTTGAACCTACTATGGGTACCTCACTACCATTGCGCCCCTATAAATTTGACAGTCATAAACAGTTCATGTGCCTTGTGCATGACAGTGCTTGTTGTTGAGTAAGTGGATAACAATAATTGATATGTTGATCCATCGGATCACATTGTTACCTCATTCTAGACTGAATCCAGCAAAGGAAGTTGGCAAAAAGATGAGCGAGCATGACCTATGCAAGATGATGAAAGAAAAGTTCAAACTTGTCAAGAAACAACGTGGGTATTCCATTTCTAGTATTATTGACCCCTGCAGTGAAGGTTGCCACCCAAATTTTGGATGGAAAAGTAATGAGAAAATGCCTCCTGGATGAGGTACCGACACCAGTGATTTTGTTAGTGGCTTAGTGTGCAAAGGGCGTACAATTCAACTAAGCACACTACCTATGTAGTGAGTTCCTCGTAAACTATAGAAAGGCACGGGACCATAGAAAGACATTTCATTATTCATGGCTATTACTCTCGATTATGACAGTCGTGGGGGAGTTGTCAGAGGAGAGGTAATTTCCTCTGATCGAGATAGATTTTCCCGAAGATGCAAATTTTTCATATTTATGGATCACCAAGGAGGTTGACCGAGTAAAGGAAAGAAAAGTGTTTTGGGTACCGATGGAGGCAAGTATCCACACAACCATCAACTGAAAGCTTCAGTTGTCACCAACCGTCTTTGGGTAGCTATCCAGGTATGCGGAGTTCAAAGTGAACTTCCATGGTGTTTACATCCGGGTGCTGAAGGATCCGAATCAGAAGTGGTATTATCTTCCCTACATGGCTATGGATGATGCCATTGTAGAGGTCCTGAACTAATGGGTAGTAGATTAGCACACAACATCAGATTTGGCCGCTAGGAATAGAAAGTCCACAGAAAAGTAGAAAAAGGAAGTGACCCGATTGAAGGTTTAACAGTTGGAAGAAAAGAGGAAGAAGGAGACTGAGGAGAAGGCCTAAGTAGAAGTGGAGCGCATTGCAAAGGAACAAGAAAATAAGGAAGAAAATGGCTCTGACAGAAGTCAAAAATATCCTTCACCCCAAATGAAGGAAGAAGACGAAGAGGAAGAAATATACCTTTGTATTCTTCCTCTGCGATGATCAGGGCTTTTTGGGGCCTGACCCAGGTTCAGAGGTGATTTAGCCAAAAAAATCCTAGTACTACTGGCCCTTTCAATAATAGTCTATGAAGTGCAAATTGAGGTCTCACCCGAAGTAGTATTGGAGGGTGCTAGAACCAAGCTTCCGCACTGTGGAGATGTCTGATAAGTTCAAGTGGTCTGCTGTTTGATCCTTCGTGCACACCGCTACGTGCACTTACCCATCCCTCAAATCATGAGATGTTTCCTACGTGCAACCTTACTCGGGGGTCAAATGTTGTTATTACCCAAGCCTTTACTAATATTCTGCAGTTAGTTGATTAACTTAGCTTACTTGCATGCGTAAAGTTATAATTAATAAAAATCATTCGTACAAGTACACACAATAAATAAACAATATAATTGAAATTTATATCAAACAGGTAATAACCCAAGAACAAATACATGGAATTAAGATAAAACTTCTCTTTATTATTATCTTCCTCAGTTATAGACTCAACTCTACCCTACGGACTCAGCTGCAAGGGTTCGCGCACTAAGCCGCGGATTACTAGGCCTCTACACATTTAGCTACAGAGCATTCTCCTACTCTACGACCCAAGACACACTTTACACTTGCAACTCAATCCCTTACACTTATCCCCATTTTACACTCAGAGCCTCACTCTATCTATACAATCCCATCATCCGGGGACCATGGTAGGCCAACATTACATTACAAAACTAGGGCAAACAACCCCATGACTCTACATACTTCTATGCTCACAATTCGTGGGGCTTTACAACATCATTTAGTCAAAACATCAGTTTTGAGCCCCAAAACATGTCTCAGTGGGATTCCATGCCCAACAGGCCCCCAGCATAAACATCGTGACTCACCCTCAAGTTACTCTGTCAGTGTGGTGATCTTGGCACAAAGTTCCTTCAACTATCCTTGAACTATGCTGATGTCAGCAACGCACTGAGCCGCTGCTTGCTTGGCCCTTGTCCTCCTTCGTAATTGATACCTCTGCCAATTACGGTGGTGCTGCAGCTTCTGTAGCCTTCTTTTGCTTGGTGACTTTCTATGCCACTTCATGCACTGCCCTTAACTTAGTTGCTATTGTTTCCTTCTGGCATTTTTCGACCAATTGTGTGATGCACAGCTTGGCATCGTCCTTCTTCTTCTGCACTACCACCTTCTCAAATTCTGCAAGATCTGGGATGCACCATTCTAGAGGCCATCTCTCCAAGAGAGTAAAAATCGCGTCATCAGTGGCTACAAAAGGTAGCTTTGTCCACTTCTTCACCATATCCTTATGCGCCTCGATAAAAATATTATGCATATCATCTTTAAGGTATGCAAAACTTTGTAGACTATTGTACATCGTGGGTGACAGGAACAGCTTCCGGTTGATCCACATCTAGATGTTCATCTCCATGAGCACCCAGAAGATTTTGGTGTTTCATATCCATTTTGCATCCTTTATGGCCCAGAGCAAAGCATACTTCATGGACTCTGGTAATTCTTAGTTAATGTTGGGGAATTGACTATCCTTCGGTAGTTCCCCCACTATGAGAACTATGGATAACATCAACCATGCATAGTGGAAGGTTTTACCCTACTCTTGGTCTTCACAACAATTTTTCAAAAATTCCTCATAGAGGAATTCAGAACAGTTGAATTGGACCCCTCCATGCACTTCTTTGCTAGAGCGACCACCAACATCGGTACCTCATCAGTGCAACACTTCCTCATAACTTTGCTAGCCAGGATTTGGGTTGCCACACGTACCCCTTTTTCCTTGATGTTGGAGATGGCATAGCCCCTATTCTTCTTCTTCAGCTTGTATTTTGTCTTCATGGCTTTTGCAATGGCCAAATCACTGCCCTTTCCTTCGGCTATGGTCACGGGTTCCTTTCCTTTGTAGGGGAGCTGAGAAATGTGGTGAATGAGGTCTGCCATAATGGCGATAGGCTTCTCCATCCATAGATACCCATCATGCACCAAGCAAAACAACTTCCTGATGAAAAAATGGTTACGGGTGCACAATGGAAATGTGGCACCCATAATAAGTTTATTAGCCTGGTCTTTTCCACACCGCACAAACACTTCCGTGGTTCTAACATTGTCACCACCCCCATAGTGTTTTGCTTCATGAGGTTCCCAATCTCTAGGCGAGGGAACATCTCACGGTGAGTGAGGTCCCAATATTCAAACTTCATGGTTGGCATGCGGCCCAGGTGCATGCTTTCAAACACAATGCCATCTAGGAGGAGTGGGGTCTGGAGTGAACTCTTGGTTTCATCTAGGTCTTCCCTTTTTGTAGAGTGACATATGTGGGTAGTTTTGTTGAAGAGCATGTAGGTTGAATATCCTCCTTCATGCCTTCTTCTTCTTCCTTTACGATGATAAAGTCCTGTAAATCTTCTTCTTCCTCATCTATTTCTATTGTGACAACTTTCCCCTTTTTTGCAATCGATAGTTTGATTCACAGTGGGTTCCTCGGGGACAAGCATACTGGAGCCATTACCTGTTTATCCTTCTTGGGTCTTGGTGTACGTGGTGATTTGGGGATCTCTACCACAACCCTAGCACCTTCTAGAACATCCTCCACCATTGGGGTCTGAACGGCCTTGCTGATGGTTACCTCTTTAATTCCTAAACCATCCTTAGTTGTGATCACCATATCTAGGCTATATTCTATCACTCGTGAACTCAAGGGCTCAATTATCACTTGGCTGTCAATGCTCAGTTCTATGCTCAATCACTCAATTCTCAAATGACCAAGTGTTGTTTTCTGGGTAGCCCTTTATATTTTATAGCAACTTTTGAATTTGAATTCAACTGTTCCCTCCAATTACGATCCATTAATGCTTTCTTGGCAGTAGATTTTCCCAAATATTGCCCATAAATCATGTCTTAAATGCCCGTCCCCCACTCCATTTGGCCTCAAGTCGCACATCCCATCATGTAGTGACATCAACAATCACTTTCCAGCCAATCCACGTGGTAGCGTAGCCCTTCGTGCATAGATGCGGACCCTGTGATGCTCTACTTCTGTGCGCATCCCCAATATCGTGCAGCTCCCGGGCATAATAGTTTATTGTCTCGTGCTTCCTTTCAACTACTTGGAGTGCTAAGACCATCCTTCCCATGGCTAGTCAGGTGGTAACAGCACCCGTGTAGGGATCTATCCCCTCCTCCACCATGGTTCATAGAGAATCCCCACCTTCCATTGTTGTGGTCAGCATTGCACACTTTACTACTTGCAATGTGCTACCCTGGTCACTACATTTGGCAATATGTGGTCTAAGCCAAGGCAAAAGATTAACCAATTCATGACTATAGTGCTTAAACTTGTCAGTATGATTGTACACACCTTTCCTTACCATCCTAGTTTCTTCGATGAAAAACACTTCCTTTATCTCATCCTCCAGCTTCTTAACCTTCGTGTCCATCATAGCGCTTTTCTTCCTTAATCGTACCCTTTCTTTTTCAAGTTCATGGAGTCTAAAATTTCCCCATTGGATTTCTTCCGCAAGTCTTATGTGTTTTGTTTCTCACGGTTGTGTGATTCCTTCATTTTTGGCATCGTGACCCATCATATCTATGGGTGCTGCTATGTGCATACTAGACTTCAAATGCTCCATAGGGATTACAACCCTTGCTTCATACTTCAGCTTCAGAAGTGCTAACATGATCAAGGTTTTCCATATGGTCCTATAAGCCAATAGAACTATTGGTACGCGCAGGTTCCAGTAGGTGCATTTCACATGGTGGACTGTGTTCATCAATGCACAGACCTTGTCAAAGGATTTCCTACAAATAATCTTTGGCACACTTGGTCTTACCATACTTCGTCGTTCACACCATCTTCTTGACCGCTCCTACTTGTTGGTTCTATTTCCTGTTGTGAGGATGATGTGCGTTCATGCAGGTTGTGTTCCATACACCTATACCCATCGGGAGAGGTGGGCACATAGGTTGTTTCATCCATCATACCTAGCTTCCATATGTAGCTAAGGCTTTCCAAACCATATAAGCATCCCCTTCTCCATTCATGCCAGTCCTCAAAATGTTGCTAGCATGTACCACACCACCTTACGGGTGTAGCGCATAGTGTCCATTTCAAAGCACCAAAATGCTACTGTTTTAGTACTTCTCTTTCAATTTTGTTCAAGAGTTCATCCACTCCTACCAACCTGTCATACATAGGTATATCCCTTACCTTTGTTTTCATGCAATAGAGTGATCTTACCATCATGTTGCAATTCAGTGTGGTTACCTTGTGTAACTGGTTCTTCCATCATTCTATTTCTTCATCTAAATCTGATGTGCAGGAGCTTTCTCTTTCCCATGAAATCCAACCATCTGCTGTCAGATTCACCCAATCCTGTTCTTGAATGGTTATTTTATAGATATAGTCTAGGTCATCGTCACACACTAGCTCTGTGTAGCGCGATCCTTCCACAGGGTCTAAAGGTACCACTAGCGTAGTGACTTTTTCTCGAAAATCATCTTATACCTATTTAGATTTATCAATCCATTCATTTCAATGGCCCAATCTATTCCTAGTAGTGTGGGATAGGGATTTTTGTCATCACAATCTCTATCACTTCGAAATATGCAAGCGTGCTTGCACCTTCTATATCTACCGTTATTCCCTACAATCTTCCCATCAGAAGGATCTTTTGCTGGTTTTCCATTCGCAACTGAATAAGAGACAATTGCAATGAGGGTCTGGCCATGCACTCCCATGTTTACTTTTGCAGTACATTTGTGTCTGATCATAAATCCATAATCACTTGATCCATTTCATATTCCCCAATTTGTGCAGTCAATCTCATCTCCCTTCTTGTTCGCGTTGTGTGCTTCCTGAGTTTCTGGATTATGTGTGGTTCTCCTGATCCAACACATCTAGTGATGAGTTCTTGCAGACCCTTCACAGCCTTGTTGTCACACAACAACTTCATACATGTCTCCAAAAAGGTAGTAATCATTGATGGGTACATCTCTAGATCTAGTTTGTCTTTACTATTTGAAGTGGAGGCCTCCATGAATCTCTTCTTAGCTTCCATGAATGTCTCCTTCACTCACTCCAAATCAAACTCTAGTTCCTTTGTAGGGGCCTTTCGAACCCAAGCACTCTCCTCGGGTTGCTTTCCCTTTTCATCTGCTGTCATGATACTGCTTCAGGACACAATTTTTACATTCGGGTCCTCTTTGTGCAGCTTAGACCTCATAATTTGAATATTCTGAGTCAGTGAAGGTTGGAGTGTTCCTTTATCGCGCAACCTCACTATCAGCGTAGGGTATTCCTTCATCTCATGATCAAACTGGGTACAATATAAACATGATGCTCTCGTTGAATTTGTACAATTGTGGGCATAATCCCTTGGCCCTCCACATTTGTAATAAATCAGCTATCTGCGACCCCTTCCTGGTTCCATTCCACCTTGACCCCATCCATGCATTTTAATCAAGGGCTCATGTTTTGGCCTAAAATTTGTAGGTAGGGGTCCAATCCATTATCAGTTCATAACTTCTACAGGTGCGCTCATCATGGCCTACTGATCTACAGAAGTTACAAAACAAGTGTTGGGACGTTTACGTATACTTATGTAATAGGTGGAAGTTATCTATAGAAATTCTTCCCTCCTATCTGAAAAATCGTGCATAATGGTGCACGCACTGTGCTTGGTCCTACTTGTGCCTTTGGTCTCAATGGCATTGGTCCTCCTCCCACCAGGTAGTTTACGAAGACTAGAAAATGATCCTTGTCATGTCCTTGGCCTTTGCACTTTATGCACCAACCTCCTTGCATGCTTCTAGGCAAGTTGTCCTATACTGTTTCAAAATCTTCATCTCCAGACACAAGTTTTTCAACTACACATGAATGTATAGGACTCCAGAAAAGGATCTTGTATTGGGGTCTCGTGCAGTCTCATTGCAATCTCCAAAGCTTCGGTCTGAGTGGATAGCTTCTATTGTGATAGCACGGTCCTTAGATGCGGCGTAAGTGATGCTAAAAATAATGTGCGGTGCTACCTATCCATTAAGGTCATGTTGGCTTCATGAATCATACCCTTCAGTCTTTGATCCAGCTCCTAGAGGGTCTTGCCTAGAAACATCGCGATTTCCTTAAAATCGATAATCGACAGTGTCTCCAATTTTGGCCTGCTAAATTCCTTGTTTAGTGCAACTTGGATATCTACGATCCCTATGTTTGGATTATCATTAGAATTCTTAATGTACCATGTTAGTGTGTGATCCTGCAATGCAGTTACCAGTGTTTCCTTCTTTATGTTATCATCTGTGACTCCTTGCACTTCCCATACAGCCTTTACCATGAACTAAAATTGGTTCGGGTCTTCATTCCCTACCCCTTTGAAAATCGTCAACTTTATTGCACTCACCATATTGAATAATGGTGGTGGTAGAGGTGGTATGGGTAGAGATGGGGGTGAAGATGGTGAAACTGGTGGTGGTGTAGGTGGAGGTGGTATGCACGCAATTCACTTCCTTATCAGACTGATCACACTTCTTGGTGAAACTTTTGCGAGCTCTTCCTCACTTTCTCGCCGAGGCGAAATCAGGGGCTAGTTTCTATCTCTGTGCTACCTTCATTTCTATAGATCCTCTCACTTCATGTAGCCCCAAACATCAATTTGTTCGCATAACCCGCATTTCACACAATAGCATTTTAATCCAAGCATTCAAGGATTTAATGTACTTAGCTCGCAACCCTTTGAGGAAGTTGGGTTGTGTTATATTCTTTCAACGACTAGACCACGTAGTTAACCAAGGGTTAGAGTGGGGGAGGTCAAAGGGGTTTGAGGGGCACCCATAACCCCACTTGATGGGGTCCGGGGTAGCACCCCAGAAAAGTTTGGTTTTGGACCCTATGTTAGGTTAGGTAGACCCACTTATGGTTTTGTACATGATTTTCACACATGGTTTTGGACGCGATGGTTTTTTGGTCCATGGTATTGGATGTTTTGGCATGTATAAATATGTATTGTAACACTGAAAGGAACATAATGAAAAAAATCAAGCTGATAGTCCCGGTTTTGGGATCTAGGGGAAAATCTCTGTGTATATGTGTTTTATGTGTTATGCTCTCACATTCTTTATTCTATGTGTTTTAGAATTCGTATGCAGGTAATTTTTGTACACGGTTAAAACCTACATTTGGTATCAGAGTAGTTTTGGCTTCAAGGGGACGCCTTTGTTGCTGAGGGGTTTCGCTCGGGGCTGTGGTAGACCCTATTCAGTGGGATATTTGCCAGATCGATTTTGGTGGTGAAAGAAGATGGTGAGCAGTGGAAAGATAGAGATCAATAAATTTAATGGTCAGAGTTTTGAGTTGTGGAATCTCAAGATGGAGGATCTATTGGTGGATAAAGATTAGTGGATCACGGTAGATCCAGGTACTAAACCAATGAGAGTGTCTGATGAAGAATGGAAGAAGTTGGATCAAAAGACAAAGATCACAATATGATTGTGTGTCTCAGATTCAGTATTGTTAAATGTATTAGGGGAAGCTACGATGAAGGTTTTGTGGGATAAGTTAGGGACTTTGTACCAATCTAAGTCTCTAGTGAATAAACTGTTCCTGGGGAAAACACTGTATAACCTAAGGATTAATGATGGAGACTTTGTGATAGAGCATCTAAATGCATTTAATACTGTGGTAAGTCAGTTAGCATCTGTTGATATTAAAATTTTAGATGAAGATAAGTGCATCAGTTTGTTGTGTTCTCTACCAGATTCGTGGAATAGTCTGGTTATTGCAATAAGTAGCAATACAACTGCCTTGTAGTTTGATGAAATAGCCTCATCCTCACTGATGGAGGAGATGAGATGGAAAAATATGGAGAGCCAGAATGGTGATGCCTTGTTTGTACAAGGATGGTCCCAGAATAGAAACAAACATAAGTCATCAAGTGGGAGATCTAAATCTAGAGGAAGATCTAAATCTCTAGGAAAACCTATAAAGGTGGTGTGTTGGAAATGTGGAAAGGAAGGGCACTATAAAAGGGACTATAAATCTAAAGCTCCTGATAAAGGAAAGGGATCAGATGATGCTCCTTCTGCAGAGGTGAAAACCACCTCAGATGAAGGTGGGGATGTGTACTTGGCTTCTTCAAGTACACATGTAGATCATGAGGCATGGTTGATTGACTCAGGTGCATCCTTTCACTTCACTCCCCATAGAGAGTGGTTCTGTGAGTATGAGAAATATGATCGTGGTGATGTCTTCTTGGGGGATGACAAGAGGGATAGAATCATTGGTCATGCAAAAGTAAAGTTGAAGTTGCAAGGTGGAAGGGTTAGAACACTTCCGAGTGTTCTGCATATTCTTGCATTAGCCAGAAATCTGATTTCTGTAAGCAAGATGGATGATGCAGGTGTAAAAACAGTGTTCGAGAAGGATACCTGCAAGATGGTTCAGGGAGTACTTGTATTGATGTGGGGAGTTTGGATTGGAACTTTGTACAAGCTACAAGGTAGCACTATTTTTGATGGGTGCAATAGTTCTATGGTTCCTGAAAGTGGAGTAGAAAATCTACTGGTCTCTAGAGAGAAGACCATGTTGTGGCATCAAAGGCTTGGACATATTGGAGAGAAGGGCCTTCAAATACTTCATGGTAAAGGTATGGTAGAAGGTATGAGTAATAGCTCTCTGGATTTTGATTTTTGTGAAAATTGTGTATATGGGAAGCAGTATCGGGTGAGTTTTCCCTCTAGTGGTAAGAGGGAAAAACATATATTAGAGCTTGTGCATAGTGATGTGCTTGGACCTGTGAATGTTCCATCACTAGGCAAGTTTGTGTACTATGTATCATTTTTAGATTACTTCTTAATGAATACATGGATATATTTCCTTAAGAAGAAATCTGAAGCCTTTTATAGGTTTAAAGAATTCAAGGCTCTGGTGGAAAACTAGACAGAGAAGAAGATAAAGGTGTTGAGGACAGATAACAATGGAGAGTTTTGCAGCAAGGAATTTGAAAAATTCTGTAAGTGTGGTATAGCATGATAGAAGGCTACTCCATATACACCTCAGCAAAATGGAGTTGCAAAAAGACTGAATAAGACGTTGATGGAAAGGGCAAGAAGCATGCTCAGTGGTGTTGGGTTAGGATAGGAATTTTAGGTAGAGGCAGTGGATACTACATGTTACCTAGTCAATAGATCACCTTCATCAGCATTGAAGGATAAGACTCCACAAGAGGTATGGACTGGTCAGAAACCCTCTCTTTAACATCTGAGGGTATTTGGATGTGATGCATATGTACATGTTCCAAAGGAGAAACAAACCAAGTTGGATGTTAAATCTGAAAAGTGCATCTTTATTGCGTATAGGGATGGTTTAAAGGGTTATAAGCTTTGGAACCCAGTCACACGAAAGGTTGTGTATAGCCAAGATGTGGTGTTCAGAGAGGTAAAAGATGTTATTAAACATGAAGTCCAACCTAAGGAACCTAAGAAGATATATTTCGAGCTTAAGGAGGAAGAATCAGACTCTACAGCAGAGGAGGAATTAGAAGATGAAGAGCCACAAACTCTGGGTGTGAGAAGATCAGTTTGAGAAAGAAGGCAGCCAAAAAGGTATAGTCCATATGATTTCTGTTCAAATTTTGTTTTGTCTATTACTGATGATGATCCCAGAACTATGAAGGAAGTAGTGGATTTAGAGGATGGCAAACTCTAGAAAGAGGCCATGGTTGATGAAATGGCGTCTTTACACAAAAATGAGGCTTGGGATCTGGTGGAGTTGCTGGCTAGAAGGAAACCCATTGGCAACAAATGGGTGTTCAAGAGGAAGATATATGCAGAAGGAAAGGTGGAGAAATACAATGCTCGGTTCGTAGCAAAGGGTTATTCCCAGGTGCCAGGAATTGATTTTGGTGATATTTTTTCTCCTATTGCCAAGGTAGCTTCTATTATATTAATTTTATTTGTTGATGCTGCTTTTGATTTTGAGGTAGAATGGATGGATGTGAAGATAACATTTCTTCGTGGGATTTGGAAGAGAAAATATACATGAAGAAACTTGAAGGCTTTGCGGTGAAGGGTAAGAAAGAACTGGTATGCAAGTTAAATAAGTCTCTGTATGGATTAAAGCAGTCACCAAGAACATGGTATCAAACATTTGATACATTTATATGGGGGCTTGGATTCACTAGAAGCAAAGCAGATCACTGTGTGTATTTTAAATTAATTGGTGACTGTGTTATTTATCTGGTCTTGTATGTGGATGATATGTTGCTAGTTGTAAATGACAAAGAAATTATCCAGGATTTGAAGACCCAATTGTCCTCCAAATTCGACATGAAAGATCTTGGTGCTATAAACTATATTTTGGGCATTGAAATTAAAAGAGATTGGGAAAAGAGGAAGCTATGGTTAAACCAGAGGAAGTATGTCGAGACAATACTACAGAGGTTTAATATGTAAGATAGTAAACCAATGAAGGTTCCTATTCCTGTAGGTGTGAGGTTATTTGCTAAACAGTGTCCCAAGACACAAGAAGAGGAAGAGGACATGTCCCGTGTTCCATATGTAAGTGCAGTCGGTAGGCTGATGTATGCAATGGTCTGTACTAGACCAGACATTGCACATGCAGTGGCAGTATTGAGCAGGTTTATGTCAAAACTACGAAAGGAGAATTGGACATCCGTGAAGTAGGTTTTCAAGTATTTGTGTGGCACTAGTGATTATGGTTTGTGCTACCAAGGAAGACCAGAATTGGATAGAGTGTTGGATATTCGTGGCTTTGTTGATGCAAACTGGGCTGGAGATCGAGATCAGAGAAGACCTACAAGTGGGTATGTGTTTAACCTATTTGGAGGTGCAGTCAGTTGGATGAGTAAGAAACAATATGTAGTGGCACTATCAACTATAGAGGTAGAATACCTGGCAGCCATTCATGCAAGCAAGGAAGCAGTTCGGTTGCAGAGATTGTGCTCAGGTATGGGGTTAGTACAAGTGTTATCAAGAAATCTAGTGTCCACTCGAAGCTGCTAGTCCCACTAAGACTGGTAGTTATCTTAGAAACAAACAATCTAAAACTACTTTCATTTTCCTTTATGAGAAGTAGGTAAGAGGGGAACAAAGGACACCAACCTCAGTCTTGCGCTTGGTTCCTCTCCTTTCTGATAGATATTTGCCACTTCTCCTTCATCTGCCCAGCTTCAAAGAGCACCTGTGGGATCAAAGCAACATAAGATTATCGAAGAACAAAGATCTACAGTCATAAACAATACAGGACCAAATATATATTGACCACACAAATGCATATATCATCAAACATAAAAGAATGTGGAGGAAAAATTGAATAGATTTATTAATATCAAGAATAGAAAAGATGATTACAACCAATTGTTCTAACCCAACATCATCCTCTCAGCATAAAAGCCCTTATTCACCTCATGAAAATCTTAGATCACCCAACACTATGATGTTGCACCAGGAAACCAACAACACTTCCTTAGAAGATATAAGGTTCCAGCCTCTGGATCTCTGTGATGAGGGATCCATATATATATTATTGCAGGGGGTGAGTCAACATCTGGGATTTTGATTAGTGTCCTCTCTCTGATAGTTCTTGATTCTACTTGGAGATTTATGATCTCTTACTCATCCCTGGGCGAATTCAGAGAGGCAAGTGTTACAGGGGAAGTTTTTGGAAGATTCCATGATGATCCACCTTGCAAACTATCTCTACCATTTTTCTACTCTCACCCATCACACCCTACAGAAGTGCATTCCAGTATGCATCACACCTTGTGCACTGAGCAGGTGAGATGCATCGAACCCTCTGCATTGGGCAGTCTGTATGGTCTAGTTTTGACCAGTTCTGAGCAATTTTCTGTGGAGAACTTTTGGGAGATGATGTAATCAGCTAACCTTGTTCCTTTAGGGCATGAAGCAACAGTTTTAGGGACTTAGGAGCCCTTGGTTTATGGACATGTATGATTGGGGTTGCAGTGCCCAAAAATGTCTATAACATTTGCCCCCTAAAGCATGAGGTCGTTAATCTTTTGATGTTGGGTGAAATGCTTTATCATGAGCATCCGAAGTTTTTTCGAGCTGGAAGGCGACCTGTAATAAGATACAATACAATAAATTATATTCATAATATTTTTCATGATCTAGCTGAGGCAGGCATTCCCATTCTCATCTTTATAAATTTATTTTCATGTACATAGGACAGACAACCGTTTGTGTAGCAAACTGATGATTCAGACAGAGTCATCATCCTTTGATTCGAATGATCATCTGTTTTACGATGATGTACATTTGATGTCTTTATATTCCTGAATATATCGCAGCCGGGATGGATGAAACTAGATCCAGGGTCTTCAAACTCGTTCAATCTTCACTCGGAGTCCAAGTCGATCCATGTGCAGGCTGTTCTGGAGTCGAACATGGGAATACATCGCCTGATTACCATCCAATCATGTAAGCTGTTAACAGGCGCGAGAGGAATCACCGATAATGATAATGAACCTCAAGGTACTATAGCACAATTCACTTGGTGTGAATATGTGATTCGATGTCAAACACCATGCAAAATATTTCGGTCGAAGGCCATTGATGTAAACCTATTGCCGGAAGTGAGAAACTTGCGATTGAGGCATGCAAGCTTCAAAGTACTGAAAGGGTTGTTCCTAGGCTGACTTCTTGGATAATGAGCTGATGTCGACAAGTAGTGACCCATTGTAGGAGGGCCTTAATGAATCCCACATCTACGACATGGAACGGAGCAAATGATTTTTGAGGTGAAAATGATCTGATGATACAAGGTTCAGGGCGGCAGTCATGAAAGAATGGAGCATGAATGTATTGCAGCGGATGAGGCACAGGTGAATTCTATGAGTGAATTCTCTTGAACATACCGGTGACACTGACATGGATTGGTAGTGTTAACCCCAAAGATGGATGGTGTGATGGACCAATGGTGATATGACCGGTGAACGGAATAACCCAACCCAACTCGGATGTGGAGTGAAAGTGTCATGTTCAAGAGCAACTTGCTACCAATAAAGTTTCTTCAAGTTTTCTTCCCAATTTTTGCCCAATCATTGCTAACTAATACCTCTTTATTTTTATCAAGCTTGAGGAGGATAACATATGCTTGTTCTATAATTCGCCCTTCAGGCAAACCCATCACTATGTTTTAACAAGCCTAGTGATAGTGAAACTCATTCTTGTCTATACGACAAGTTTGTCGCTATTGGTTTTAACGAGTTTAATGAAGATGATAACTCGGTCCTTTTTCAATTTTAGAGATTCTGAAAGGGACGGAAAGGAAACTCTGATGATCCTTTTTCGTCATATAATCCCTCAAGTCCGAAAAAGTATAAAATCATACGAAAGGGATGAATTTTCAATAATTTAGCAAGTTGAACAAGACAAGCGCTCAATCTTTTTCTGTAATAATCCCTCAAGTCCAAAAATATTAAAATATAGAGGAGGGATAGCACTTCCGGTAGATTTAACGAGCTGGAGAGGCCAATCGTTCGACAATGTTTTCATATTTTATGAGTCAGGTGAAAAGAGCTTAAAGGAGACTCATTTTTTGAGGAACGAGTGATAATTTCAGGTAGCAGTTGATTCCAGGTAAGGTTTAGAATTTTCCAATCATGGTCGGTGTGACAAGGATGGCTAATAGAATCACTCATAGCAGATGTTCCTCAAAAAGGGTAAACAATCAAATGGAGGCATATGATTGGCCAAAAACAAAGTGGAGGTATGAGAACATGACCAAGGCTCAAAAGCTGATGACAATGCATTTAGAATGGTTATTTATCGAAAATTGGTTCATTTTTTAATGAGCTTAAACTCTGGGGGGGAACACTTGCTCATTTCTTAGGTTTAATTTTTAACGAGCTTGAAATTTACATAAAAATTGTTCGTGATAATGGTCACTGATTATTTGATTCATCGTTAGCACTTCGTTCTTTCAACGGTCGTACTACCTGCTCAATTGCTTCATCAAACTGATTAGAAATGAAAATGCATGCTTGAAAAATGAGTTAGAACACTAATACCTTACTCGAATTATGTGAATAGTAATTTAAAATTGACTTTTACCTCTCATTTTACCATTTCATTTGAACTTGGTTTGCTAGAGCTCTGGAGGTGCTTTCCCCCCTGATTTTCACTAGCTAATTCCAGGAGATTCTGTGGACAATTCTCAACACTGTCTAGACCAGGTAAGAGCTACACCTGAGATCTTCAGTTACATTCCTTCCTTTTTGAATTCTGAGCATGTTTCCCTGCTTTGCTGAGCTCTTGGGGTTTGAAAAATTCGCCCTAGCCCCATCGCACCCTTCCCATATCGAAAGGTGTGATGCATATTAGACTGGTTACTGGCGAGTCAATATGCATTGCTCCCAGTACACTGCTGGGGTGCGATCGGCGCAAGGAGGGAAAATTTTGCACTGTTTTCTCATGGAATGTTTGCCTATTTTTTGCCAAATTAGGACCCTGACTCTTCTCTTCTTTGTTTCCAGAGATTCATCGAAGAAAAATGGTTGTTACATGCTGAGAACACAAGCATGAAGAAGAGGACATGGTTGCTTTACATGATCCGGGTACAGTAACTGCACTGCAGAATTATGGCCTGCTGAAGTTTTTCCGCATCTCTAGCATGAGGCAACAAATCAACTTGTTGCACTATTTCCTCGATGCCTGGGATCCTACAAACCAGGTGTTATATATCAGGGGCAAATCTATCCCCTTGATTGTTGTGGAAATCTATTTTTTGATCAGTTTATCAAGGCGTGGTACCCCTCTGTCATTATCAGGTTCTACCCGTGGGGGCGAATCCGTGAGAGAGTACATTTGCTGGTACTGTAGAGAGGGATCTTAGCCAAGTACAGACAACAAGATCAACATCCAAGATGTCACTGACCGTCCCTTGAGGACCATCTTGTTCACTTTTGCTAGACTGGCTGGTAGTGCAGCTCTTCACATAGCTAACAAGTCTTATATGCAGTACGTCTTGGAATGCCTTGAACCGAAGGTGATCAACTAGTGTGATGCAGTATTCTCTGTGATGAAAGAACAACTGACCAAGGTGAAAAGTGGAAGATCTAAGGATTTTGGCTATGGTTCTATTTTGACCGCTTTCACCTTAGAAAAGATCCCACTGATGTAGCCACAGTACATTTCACTTGGTTTACCTCCACCGACTGAACCACAGATGCAAAGATGGGTTGAACTCATGGCCAAAAATGCTGGCTAGTCCCAGATTTCTTTCTCTGGTACCTTCTTTGAGTGGTTCGATCGTCAGGAGATGGTTTATGTCGAGTTTCCATATACTGGCATGGATTTCCGGGGTGACCCGGATTTGGTGCTACCAGCTGGTGAGCAGTGGGGTGCTATAGGTAAATTCTCTGACCATATCTCTATTTATTGTTTTCATAATGTTCTTATGTTTTCTTTGATCAAGACTAAACAAACTCGTGTGCTCATGCAGACATTGGACCAGTTTGACCAGCAGTACGCTTGAGAGCACCAGCTGCCGTTCCAGTAGGAGAGGCTGTGGGGAGGGCTATCCTCTGCGACCTTGATGTGGCCGAGACTCTTTCAACATTGTAGGATCAGGTCGAGGGTCTCACTCTTGGTATTCTAGACATGAGGACCGACAAGCTGCCTCTGAGGTTGTAGCAACATGCTACTAGTGTACCGAGTCGATGGACTAGGCTTTAACGCATGATTGCACAGGCGATGACTTGTTATCACCAGCATCATTAGACTAAGGTGCCCCCTAGCATTTTGAGTTTTGGGTCATTTGACTGATTTTGTCTTGGTTGCTAAACATTATGTGTAAACCATAAACAGTTATATATATTTTTGATTTTCAGAGCTTTATTTTGGTTAAGTTACATGATCCAGATGCAAATATTGATGAAATGCTTCTTTTTATAAATGTTGCAAATGCCTATCTAACACATAATTTGACAATAAGTCTGTTAATGTGTTTAAATTTCTGGAAATATGTTGATATTGAATGAAATCGAACTGTCTTTCCAAAATCTGAACCCTTAGGAACATGCGATAGATAGCCAGATTTCGTACAGAGTAGATACCAGTGAGTTGTAGAATGACGAGTTGTGAGTCTAGCCTGACGACAAGTTAGCGTATGCCATGTGCGATCGCATCAGAGAGGAGTTCTATCAACGTGCTGTATTCAATGATATTGTTCGTCAACCGACCAACACATACTCCTTTGAAACTCACTAACTCGCCGATGGGATCGAAGATGGCCCAGGCCGCAGAAGATAGGTTCCGCGAACTATGACTCGCTCCGTCGACATATCCAACAAATGATTCCAATAGGTTCAACATCTACAACGAATGCAAAAAGTGGACTACCTAACCAAAACAATTACCCTTAGCGAAAACAAAAATGTAAGAAAACCATAGGGATTACTACGTTGGATTAAGCATAGTAACACTTAAGGTACAACCTGTTGCAGGGTTGTGCCAGTGGAATCCCATCATAATCCATCAACTTGTAGGCTCCTTTTGCTACTACATGCTTAACAATATAGGGACCCATCCATAAAGACTTAAACTTACCCGCTCCCAATTTATCAGACTCCTGGTCGTAATGTAAGACCAGGTCACCTTCTGAGAAGACATGGGGTTTGACATTTTTGTCGAACTGCGCTTTGATTCATTTCTTATGGGTTTCGTTAGCCAAAGTAGCATCATGACGGGTTTCATCCAATTGGATTAATTCCAATAAACGAGCCTCTTCTTCTGAAGTTCCAGGGAGGAGTTTGACTGCGAGCTTGAGGGATGAGATTTCACACTGAATTGGTAGGATTGCTTCCAGGCCATACACCAGTTGAAAAGGTGCGAACCCAGTCACATTCCTCACTGATGTCTGGTATGCCCACAAGGCCGAGTACAGGATTAGGTGCCAACTCCGTTTATGGACTCTACTCATCCTTTGGAGCATGCGCTTCAGGACATTATTGATTGCCTCAACTTGTGCGTTAGCTTGCAGATAATACGGAGTAGAGTCGTTGTGGGACAGTCCTAATTTGGCATCCAACTCAACCATCATGTGATTGCGAAAATACGATCCATGATCTGTGACTATGGCCTGTGGAATGCCGAATTTGGAGACTACCTGATTGAAAAAGAAGAGGGCAGCTGTTTTGTCGCTGTTGTTTAATGTAGGCATCTCCTCGACCCATTTGGTAAAATAGTCTACTGCGACTATGATATACCCATGCCCTCCAGCTTAGGTGGGGTTACATGTCATGAAATCTATGCCCCATTTGGCGAATGGCCCAACAACAACTATTGGTTGCAGAGGTGCGAGTGGCCTCCTAGTTTTGCCATTGAAGATTTGATAAGCATGGCAACTTCTAACTGCGGTTATGCAATCTTTGAACATTGTTGGCCAGAAGTGTCTTGCTCGTAAAATGTACTTTTCACTTGCATAGAAAATGTAGTTCGAAGGTTAGCTGGATTGACTTTAGGCTCCATCTATAAGTTTATAAAAAAAACAAATATAGACAAGCAAACAATCTATTCGCTCCTCAGCGGAGTTGCCATTTTGTTATCAGGAAATCTAGTGTCCACTCAGAGCTTCTAGTCCCACTAAGACTGGTAGCTATCTTAGAAACAAACAAACTAAATCTACTTTCATTTTACTTTATGATAAGTAGATAAGAGAGGAACAAAGGACACCAACCTCAGTCTTGCGCTTGGTTCCTTGCTTGGTTCCTCTCCTTTCTAATAGATCTTTGTCGCTTCTCCTTCGTCTAACCAGCTTTAAAGAGAACCTATGGTATCAAAGCAACATAATACTATCGAAGAACAGAGATCTACAGTCATAGATAATACAGGACCAGATATATATTGACCACACAAATGCATATATCATTAAACATACAAGAATGTGGAGGAAAACTTGAATAGCTTTATTAATATCAAGAATAGCAAAGAGGATTACAACCAATTGTTCTAACCCAGCATCATCCTCTCAGCATGGAAGCCCTTCTTCACCTCATGAAAATCTTAGATCACCCAACACTATGATGTTGCACCAGGAAACTAACAAAAGTTCCTTAGAAGATACAAGATTCCAGCCTCTAGATCTTTGTGATGAGGGATCCATATATAGATGATTGCAAGGGGGTGAGTCAGCTTCTAGGATTTTGATTATTGTCCTCTCTATGATAGTTCTTGATTCCACTTGGAGATTGATGATCTCTTACTCATCCCTGGGCAAATTTAGAGAGGCAAGTGTCAGAGGAGAAGTTTCTAGAAGATTCCATGATGATCCACCTTGCAAACTGTATCTGCCATTTGTCTACTCTCGCCCATCATACCCTACAAAAGGGCATTCTAGTATGCATCACACCTTTTACACTGAGCAGGTGAGATGGTTAAATAAAGGTCAAACACTCCATTCTCATTCATCACTGTTTCCACAGCTCACATTGGTTTCATGTATCAAATTTATCTTAAGGTCCTTATGCGCTAAAAAACTGTCTAGGTGTTTTCGTAGTGCGAAACCCAGAATTTACACTGGCTGCACTACTAAATCAGGGATTCGTGTAGATCCATAGCAAATCTTGCTCATCTACCATATTTATCAAAATCTGTTATGTTTACATCATCATTTGTCAACTTATACACTTCGCCTATCATGTCCAACCGTTTATCCTCATCATTAGAGTCGTTAGGTACCTTGGAACGCTCAGGTTGCAAGTTTCAAGAAGAGCCAAGTATTCATAGTCATGATTTGTGTTTAAGTTCATGCGTGAGGAACAAATTGTCAAGTGTTCAATTTGAATTCCTTGAAGATCAAGCGAGGCAGTTTTCAAGCGAGGCAACTTTCAAGAGAGGCAGTGATCGAAAATTGAAACAGTGCCAATATTTCAAATTTTCATTCCGCTGGAATTCCATGGAGGGGTCTACAGAAAGAAAGGAGCACAGATCAGGTAGGTGTTTGAGGAATGAGCTTGAAGGCTTAGATATTATTCTAAAGAACAGTGAAGTCGAACGCGCATTCAAGCAGGTTGATTGCTAGAGATTTTGCAAGAAACTTCAAGGTCATACGCAAGTCACTAGGGAATTTGCTTTGAATTTCATAGGATTGAATTCGAAAGTTGGGGTGCTTGAATTACCCATCTCTCCATAGGTTATATCTGCAGTCACTGAAACCCCAAGGGGATAAGAAAGATGGTTTAAAAATTTCAAATTTGATATGACTCCATGTAAGGAATTTCTAAAGCCAGAGTTCATTGATTCGGACTTGAACAAATCAGTGCCTAGGAGTTTTGTCAAAGATTCATATGCTAATATACTTACCTGCATACAGAGGTACTTCACCTACAAACGGAGATATCATAAGGTGTATTCTTATCACTTCAAACTTCTACTTCATTTTATTGAGAAGATATCACCTGATTTGCCTTTCTACTTGTTTCGTAGCCTAGGAAAAATGTGTGACAATGTTCAGTTAAAGAAGGAAGCCTGTGAGACCTCATTGTTTCATCACGGCTTAATCAAGTTGATCATTTTGCATGAGCTCTAGAGAGTAGACAGGGAATGGTCCACATTCATGTTTATGTCTGGCTTCAAGAATGAGACCGGTCTCAGTCCTCATGCTACGAAAAATTCTCCACCAGCAGCTAGCCATCGTGCAGAAACAAGATCCAGGAGATTTGTAAAATTGAAGGCTAGGATACAAGTAAAGGAGCCCACTAGATGACTGGTAATTCAGGACGCACCCCAACCATCTCAGACAGAGAAAACTCAGATTAAAGAGGGTGTACATGAACCATCTATAGGTGAAGTAGTCTAGAGAAGAATAACGAGGAGCCAGTTAGCTAAAGAAAATGGCAAGACCGTGGTTACTCAGGAAAGGTTGGTTTCAAAGGGAAATCTGAATGATTTGTTGAAAGCTATTGATATTAAAGAATCTCCCCTGGTTTAAGCAGATTTGATAGAATCAGGTAAAGACAAAACCAAAAATATCAAAGCCTCGAAAAAACTCAAATTTGATGATCAGGTTGCTAAATTTGTCTTTAAGCCAAGAAGACCTATGACGAGCCATTTAAAGCAAGTAAAAGAGATGCTGCCAGAAGCAAATGAAACAGAGGAGATAGAAAAATCTCATGAAGGACCCATGATTTCATCCGAAACATCATCTTAGCTGCATAAAAATGATAAAGTTAAAGCAGCTGTCTCTTAAGAGGAATGTCGTGTTCAAGAGTTAAAAAAGAAATTGGAATTAGCAAATCTTGAAATTACCAAACTGAAGAAAGCCTGAAGGAAACACGCAATCAAGGAAGATCATTTTAATAAAATGGAGGCTCTGTGGGAAGACAAAATGATTTCAATACCTGAGGTGGTTGACTGTCATGCTCAATACTACACCTGGTCAGTCCCTACAATAAAGGAAGCAAAATACATCAGAAAAATCAATACAAGACTCAGAGCTGGGATCAGAATTATGAAGAGGAAAATCGAGGATTTGAAGACACAACTAAGCCAGCGAGAAGGACTTCCTTGGCCAAGAAAAATAACACAGCAAGGCTAAGTCCTAAATTTTGATAATTTACCTTTTTGAATTTCTCCTTGAAGAATGGTAGCTCTACATTGAGTTTTGAACAGTTTCAGGGAAAATGAAAAAGGAAATTCAAGAAAAGAAAGCTCAAGACAGTCAAATTTTGGCATTAAAACTATGTTTTTGTGATTACACAGCAGTTTCGTAGCGCGCTACAAAACTTCTGTAGATAATGCCTAGTGCAAAGCAGTTTCGTAGCACGCTATGAAACTGATGTAGCTGCATTATAGCTTGGTCGACCAATTTTGAGTGACCAATGAGAAATATTTTTGAAAGGGAATTTCAGAAAAGGATCATTTACAAAGTGCAAGCATCGAGAAAGGGAAAAACAAATGGAGGAAAGATATATATGAACTCTAAGCTATTTGTTATAAGAATGATCACAACTAGTATTGTTCATGATATTTCAAACAGCTTTGAAGAGGTTTTGTATTCACACATGTATGTGGGAAAGGTCTATAGTACATGAAGAACATGGCATTCCAATACATTTTTGTGTAATCAAATAAGACCAGCTGGGATAATTGATTTCGAACATCCTTGGGGAGACCAAAAGCAGACAAACAGGGGTAGTTTCCTACTTTCCAAGAGCAGTAAAGAGATGAGACATTAAGGGCCAGCAAGGAGTTTCAAACATCCACCAAAGGTAAACTGAAGGAGACCATCTGTCAGAGGATGAATTTTGATTGTAACAAATGCGATTACCAACATGATGTGGAGTTATGCTCTTAATTGTCTTAGGTCTCTAGAACTTCCAGTTAGCAGTTAATTGCATTTAATAGTTAGTTTAGAGAGTCAATAGGTGTCATGATAGGAAGAATTCGAGTTCCTCTCATGCTGGAGGAGGAACATTAGTTATGAAAAGAGCTCTATATATAGAAGAACATTTGATGTACAATAGGTTGGAAAATTTCAGAGAAACTTGAATATTGTGCTTTATGTAATACTCGGTTTTAGTAATACAGTATTGGCTTTGCTTCTCAAGAATTAGAAGGAATTCAATGTTTAGAACGTATTGTATTGTCCTCTTCTCAGTATTTGCAGTGGTATGAATGTGTGATTACTTAAAAATCACTAATTGTGCTCTAATTTCCTTCATACATTTATAAACTGTGTGGTCCTATACGTTTCTGGTGTGTTCTAAATGTGTTGAATTCTAGATGCCCTAAATTCTATGTAAAGTTGATATCATTGTTATACTGAAACGATTTTGACTCCATAAGCCCAATGGATAATTTCTAATTGTGTTTCCACCACTTACATTCCTTCATTCTATTTCATAGAGTTAGCCATCTTACTCATAATCAAAATCTTTAATCTTGTGAGAGAGCCCTCTCAGGTTGATGAGGCTAAGCCTCAGACTAACTTAGGTTTGAAATAGTTACTCAAGTTCTACCTGATTAGCAGCCTATCAGGGTTTTATTTTGAGATAACACCACCTATGGTTTTGTGCATGATTTTCGCACATGGTTTTGGACGCAATGGTTTTTCGGTCCATGGTATTGGATGCTTCATCATGTATAAATATGTATTATAACACTGAAAGGAACATAATGAAGAAAATCAAGCTGGCAGTCCCGGTTTTGGGATCTAGGGGAAAATCTCTGTGTATATGTGTTTTATGTGTTATGCTCTCGCATTGTTTATTTTATGTGTTTTAAAATTTGTATGTAGGTAATTTCTGTACAGGGTTAAAACCTACACATGAAGCGTCATTCTACCTCGTTGTAGCTGACTGAAGTATCTACCATGAACTCAGTGGTAAACCCTCCTATAATTCGATTGAGCAAATGGTCCACTGCGTGCGCAATCTTATCTTTTGAGGTTTCTAGTCTGCGCACCAACTCTAGAGTCCACACAATCAGTTTGTCAAGCCTACACCTTCCTTGATTGTCTACTAGCTTCGTGATCCACTCGTACAACTAAGAGGGGAAGGATACAAAGAAGCTTTTGTGAATTTTAGTATATATGTAGCGCTCTAACCATTGTTCCTTCGATACTCACATATTCCTATTTTCCTGCACCACGAACTCGTGAATCTTTTTATCCAGCCACTCTTCAATTTCTTTCTTTGTTGGATTCAAGTGACACGACATCAGATATCTGTTATGTAGATCCTAGTCCTAGAAACGGAACCATTTGTTGGCTTGTTGGGGCTTGACCCAAGTTCAGAGGTGATTTAGCCAAACAAATCCTGGTACTACTGGCCCTTTCGGCAACAGTCCGCGGAGAACGGATTGAGGTCTCACCTGAACTAGTATGGGAGGGTGCTAGAATTAGGTTTCTACACCCTGGAGATGTTTGATGAGTTCAAGTGGTCTGTGGTTCAACCTTGCATGCACGTCACTACACACACTTACCCATACCTCGTAGCCTGAAATGTTGCCTTCGTGCACCCCTACTCGGGGGCTGAACACTGTTATTACCCAAGTCCTTACTAGTATTCCATTGTTAGTTGATTAACTTAGCCTACTTATATGCGTTAAGTTATACTTAGCAATATAAATCATTCATACAAGTGTGCATAATAAATAAAGAGTATAATTGCAATTTACATCAAATAGGTAATAACCCAAGAATAGATAAACATAATTAATATAAAAATTCTCTTTATTATTATCTTCCTCGGTTACAGACTCGACTCTACCTTGCACACTCAGTGGCAGGGGTCCACACACTCAACTGCAGACTACTAGGCCTCTGCGCACTCAGTGGCAGAGCCTTCTCCTATTCTATGACCCAAAGACACACTTTACACTTGTGACTCAATCTCTTCAACTTGTTCCTTAGTTATATTTTACACTTAGAACCTCACTCTATTTATACAATCCCATGGTCCATGGACCATGGGTAGGTCAACATTACATTACAAACTAGGGTAGACAACCCTATGATTTTAACATACTTCTGTGCCCGCAATTTGCAGGGTTTCACAACATCATTCGGTCAAAACATGGGCTTTGAGCCCCAAAACATGCCTCGGGGGGATTCCATGCCCAACAAGCAGTCAAAATAGGGTGGAAAAAATTAGGAGAGCACTCCCTTCTGTGTAAAGAGAAATAGGGAATATGTAAAGGAGGGACAGCGAAAGAAGACCAAAGCCTCCAAGTCATTGTCTAATCCAATTACCTTGAAATAGGGTGACTTATATGATATTAGAGTTCAGGTAAGAGATACAAAAGCAGAATTGTTGTTGCAGTTTGAGTAGCAGCAGAAGTAAGCACTGGTTGCTATATAGACTGGTCTACACAAGCTACAGATCCAAATAACTAGACTCCAGGTAGGTGTAGGGAAGAGCAACACAACATCGACTAGTTTGGTGTGAGGGACCACTCAACTAGTAGAGTTGGATCGATCCTTGGACCTTTGGGTCGTCACACTGTCTGATGGAGCTCTTAATGTAGAGGTGGATGCTAATAAGGCTACTATCAATGCTCTGAGGAATATTGGTGTGAACATGGCCATGCTCCATAGTGAATTCCTTCACACACTCCAAGTAGGCATGATTGCAGAGATTCAGGCCTGAGAGAAGTGTGCACTGATCATGATCAGTGAGTATAAGGTCAAAAATGAACAAATATTCGTTTAGAAGACAACAACGTTAGAATCATGGAAGAAGGTTTAGGAGTGTAGGTTTTAACCCCGTACAAAAATTACCTGCATACGAATTCTAAATCACAGAAAAATAAACAATGCGAGAGCATAACACATATACACAGAGATTTCCCACTAGATCCCAAAACCAAGACTATCAGCTTGATTTTTCATTATGTTCCTTTCAATGTTACAATACATATTTATAGATGCTGAAGCATCCAATACCATGGACCGAAAAACATTGCGTCCAAAACCATGGACCGAAAACCATCGCATCCAAAAAACATGTGCGAAAATCATGCATAAAACCATAGGTGGGTCCACCCAACCTAACATAGGGTCCAAAACCAAAATTTTCTGGGGCGCTACCCCGGACCCCATAAAGTGGGGTTACGAGTACCCCTCAAACCCCTGTTAACTATGTGGAAATAATATAACACAACCCAACAATCTCCCACTTGTTGTTTTCTTTCCACAGGGGGCCACAAGAGAGCTTAGTCATTTTTCCAGCCTTGAAAAGCCCATTGTTTCTCTACACCAAGAGAACTTCTCAGAGCTCACAGATTTTGTCAATGCATCTGCAGTATTCTTCAAAGTGTCCACCTTTACCAGCAACACCATTTTGTCTTCTATCATAT
>APFE030025289.1:2223-18721 GCA_000404065.3 Pinus taeda | reverse complement strand
AAGCCTTATTTTTGTGCAAAGATGCCATTTCATCAACCATGGCCTCTTTCCAGAGTTTTCCATCCTCTGAATCCACTGCTTCCTTCACATTTCTAGGATCATCATCAGTAACAAACAAAGCAAAATTTGAACAAAAAATAGATGGACTATACCTTTCTGGCTACCTCCTTTCTCGAACTGATCTTCTCACAGCGAGAGTTTTTGGCTCTTCATCTTATGATTCTTCCTCCTTTAGTTCAAACTCTATCTTCACAGGTTCCTTTGGTTGGACTTCATGTTTAATAACATCTTTCACCTCTCTGAACACCACACCTTGACTGTACACAACCTTCCGTGTGACTGGGTTCCAAAGCTTATAACTCTTTAAACCATCCTTATACCCAATCAAGATGCACTTTTCAGATTTACTATCCAACTTGGTTTGTTTTTCCTTTGGAACATGTACATATGCATCACATCCAAATACCTTCAGATGTGAAAGAGAGGGTTTCTTACCAGTCCATACTTCTTGTGGAGTCTTATCATCCAACACTGATGAAGGTGACCTATTGACTAGGTAACATGCAGTATCCACCGCCTCTGCCCAGAATTCCTGTCCTAACCCGACACCACTGAGCATGCTTCTTGCCCTTCCCATCAACGTCTTGTTCATTCTTTTTGCGACTCCATTTTGTTGAGGTGTATATGGAGTAGTCTTCTGCCATGCTATACCACACTTCTTACAGAATTCTTCAAATTCCTTACTGCAGAATTATCCACCATTATCTGTCCCCGGCACCTTTATCTTCTTCTCTGTCTGATTTTCCACCAGAGCCTTAAATTCTTTAAACTTATCAAAGACTTCAGATTTCTTCTTAAGGAAATATCCATGTATTCCTTGAGAAGTCATCTATAAATGATACATAGTACATAGACTTACCTAGTGATGGAACCTTAACAGGGTCCAAACACATCACTGTGACAAGCTCTAATATTTGTTTCGTCCTCTTACCACCAGAGGGGAAACTCACCCGATTCTGCTTCCCATATACATAATTTTCGTAGAAATAAAAATCTAGAGAGCTATTACTCATACCTTCTACTATACCTTTACCATGAAGTATTTGAAGGCCCTTCTCTCCAATATGTCCAGGCCTTTGATGCCACAACATGGTCTTCTGTCCAGAGACCACTAGATTTTCTGTTCCATTTTTCAGGAACCATAGAACTATTGCACCCTTCAACAACAGTGCTACCTTGCATCTTGTACAGAGTTTCAATCCGAACTCCCCGCATCAATACCAGTGCTCCTTGAACCATATTGCAGGTATCCTTCTCGAACATTGTCTTTACACCTGCATCATCCAACTTGCTTACAAAAATCAGATTTCTGGCCAACGCAGTAATATGCAGAACACCCGGAAGGGTTCTAACCCTTCCACCTTGCAACTTCAACTTTACTTTTCTGTGGCCAATGATTCTAGCCTTCCTATCATCTCCTAAGAAGACATCACCACCATCGTATTTCTCATACTCACAGAACCACTCTCTATGGGGAGTGAAGTGAAAGGATGCACCTGAGTCAATCAACCATGCCTCATGATCTACATGTGTACTTGAAGAAGCCAAGTACACATCCCCACCTTCATTTAAGGTGGTTTTCGCCTCTGCAGAAGGAGCATCATCAAATCCCTTTCCTTTATCAGGAACTTTAGATTTACACTCCCTTCTGAAGTGCCCTTCCTTTCCGCATTTCTAGCACACCACCTTTGTAGGTTTTCATGGAGATTTAGATCTCCCTCTAGATTGAGATCTCCCACTCGATGACTTATTTTTGTTTCTATTCTGGGACCGTCCTCGTACAGACAAGGCATCATCGTTCTGGTTGTCCATATTTTTCCGTCTCATCTCCTCCGTCAGCAAGGCTGACCCTATTTCATCAAACTACAAAGCAGTTGCATTGCTACCTATTGCAATAACTTGACTATCCCACGAATCTGGTAGAGAACACAACAAACTGATGCACTTATCTTCATCTGAAATTTTAATATTAACAGATGATAACTTACTTACCATAGTATTAAATGCATTCAGATGCTCTGTCACCGAGTCTCCATCTTTCATCCTCAGGTTATACGGCTTTCTTCGTAGGAACAGTTTATTCACTAGAGATTTAGATTGGTACAAAGTCCCTAACTTGTCCCACAAAGCCTTCGTCGTAGCTTCCCCTGATACATTCAACAATACTGAATTTGAGACACACAATCGAATTGTGCTCTTTGCTTTCTGATCCAACTTCTTCCATTCTTCATCGGTCACTCCCGTTGGTTTAGTACCTAGATTTACCGTGATCCATTGATCTTTATCCACCAACAGATCCTCCATCTTGAGTTTCCACAACTCAAAACTCTGACCATTGAACTTTTCAATCTCTATCTTTCTGCTGCTCGCCATCTTCTTTCACCACCAGAATCGATCTCACAGATCTCCCACTGAACAGGGTCTACCACAGGCCCAAGCGAAACCCCTCAGCAAAAAAGGTGTCCCCTTCAAGCCAAAATAGCTCTGGTACCAAATGTAGGTTTTAACCCCGCACAGAAATTACCTGCATACGAATTCTAAATCACATGAAAAATAAAAATGCGAGAGCATAACACATTAAACACATATACACAGAGATTTCCCACTGGATCCCAAAACTGGGACTATCAGCTTGATTTTTCATTATGTTCCTTTCAATGTTACAATACATATTTATACATGTTGAAGCATCCAATACCATGGACCGAAAAACATCGCTTCCAAAACCATGGATGGAAAACTATTGCGTCCAAAAAAACATGTGCGAAAATCATGCACAAAACGATAGGTGGGTCCGCCCAACCTAACATAGGGTCCAAAACCAAAATTTTCCAGGGCACTGCCCCAGACCCCATAAAGTGGGGTTACGAGTACCCCTCAAACCCCTGTTAACTATGTGGAAAGAATATAACACAACCCAACAAGGAGTGGAATGAGCAAACTGTAGATGTGGTAGCCGAAGCATGCCAAACAATTCTAGAACTACATGTACCAAATGAAACAGTGTGGAAGGCCAAGAATAGGAAGTTGGCTATAGGTGTGCACGATGCAAAAACAAAAGTGGCCAAGGTTCAACTTGAATTGAACCTTAAAATCATAGAGCTTGAGTTTAAGTCACAACCTTCAACTCCACTAGATGTCAAAGCACAGTGTGAAGCTGCTATAAAGGATGGGGTCACTGTCATAGATGCTGCATTGGTAGAATGCACTCCGCTCTTTGAGAAATCTATGGAGGTACTTAGGACTTGTTATCACCTGGATTGAACCTCAGGCTGAAGGAAGGCAATGCCAGGGTAACCACAAACCACACTTAGCCAAGTAGCTAGCCCTACTAGGCCAGGAGAGGGTTCTCTTCGTAAGGATCTTAGCCAAGATGACTGGATCAAGAAAATCATATTAGGCTAGGTATAGTGGCACAAGGTTTGATTTGATTTTGAAGGGGTTTTGCTGGATCAGGAGGAGCCAAATAGTTAGGGCAAGGAAATTAGGTCAAAATTGCAGGGCGTTCGATGGGGCAATGTAGGCACAAGGCTCAACACTCTAGGTTTTTATGGGTGAGGCGATTCAAGACAGGTGAGGAGCTAGAAAGAGCATGTAAACAACATGGATTCTTTCTAAACTGAAGAAAACATAGACTGTGAATATTTTCCCAAAACAGAGCATAAATATTATGAGTTTTTCCTATCAACTTGAAAACATCCACTTAAAAGCAATGAAATGATTGATGAAGTACAAAAAACATTTTAACATATGATCACAATAGAGAAAACTAAACTGAACATTATACCACATGGATCCCAAAGAAATAACTGCAACCTCTCAATAATCTCTTGCTAAAAACTGATGCAAAATAATGTCTACCCAAAGCCTTAGCATCCAACGGAGTCCAACCCACACAATGATTGAGGAAAATCATCGTATATACCCAAACAACTCATCCTAAGCTTAGGGGCTCGAATCCATGAGAAGAGGACCTATTTCTAACAAGATCTGAATTTCTAACAAGAAAATAGGGTGGTCAAAGTGACTCAACCCTAACCCAAACAAATTGATACATTACACCTCGTGAACTTGTTTTGCCTGATGAATCTATCCTAGTAAGATCTAGAAGCATCATAATTACATTCAACTGATCAATTACAAGGATAAAATCATGATTTTCCAAGGTGAAAGTGAAAAATGGGACAAAACATTGAAAAACCAGACAATCTATCAAATGCCCAGCATTAGTGCTAGGCATGTAGTGCTAATGCCAGGCGTGCCCTTCAACTTTATCTGCACTTTTGGAGGCCTTCCCAATGTCCAAATTCGGCCCACAATAGCTTGTTGGAAATCTATACATGTCTACTTTCCGGAAAATCTTGAATTTTTTTAGTTGGAGTTAATTTTCCCTATAGAAAGTCCATCCTCCCAACACTGCTCAGCACATAGTGCCCAGGCCAAAAAGAGGGTAGAAAGGTCATTTATGAGGGTTTTTGGCCCTTTTGGGCAACTAGTTCTGCTCTGAAACCTTAACAAATGCACAGGGTGCATGTACTCATAAATGTGAATGCAAAAATGCTAACCTTTCCTCGTTGGATGCCCCAAAAAAGAGCGCAATGCCCATGGCACTATGCTTTTGACCTCCATGAGTGTGCTAAAAGTTGTCTAAAATCTCAGCAAGTAACTTCAAACTAAAAAATGGTCCATCATGCCCAAAAATATGTTTATGTGAATAATCAAATATTAGAGGCATGTAGGGATGCCTCAGCAAGCATGCCAATTCTCCTCCTCTCCTCATACTTGGTCAATTTGTCAATTTTCTCATGAGCTCTTTTGAGCCTGCTCCTTGCCACTTGGTTTCTCCTTGCACAATACTTGGCCATATTCCTTTGCAATTCAACATATCTGTTTGCTTTGTCCAAGAGGGTCTCCAAGTGTATGTTCACTTTCTCAAGTCAAGACTCTCTATTTTTAGCTATGTCCTTGACCAATTGCTCATTTAGAGTGAGTTGCTCCTCCAATTTTGCCTCTTTTTGTCTTTCAAGCTCTAAGGCCTTTTTCAATCCTCTTGTTCTTGGCCTTTTTCAATCCTCTTGTTCTTGGCCTTTTTCAATCCTCTTGTTCTTGGCCTTTTTCTTTGTCCTTGTTCATCATCCGACTCTCCATAATCTCTATAAGCCTCATCAAGCTGAAATTTGGCTTTCTCAGCTTCCCTCTTTGCGTTGATGTACTTGATTTTCATCAACTCCTACTTAACTTCTAGCTGCTTGTTCTCTTGCTCATAAAAGAAGATACATATTGGGCTTTTTGTAAATTAACCACAAGTTCCCTTATTTTTGCATCCTTTGCTCTCAAGGCAGCTTGAGAAGATTTGTTTCCATCCTCATCACTAGAGTCCACAAGGAGAAACTACTTTTCAATGTCATGTTATTCATGCTGCTGTTTGACCTCTGCTTCCTCTACCATTTTCTCCTTTCCTTTAACCTATAATGCTGATGACAAAGGAAAGATCCCTCCCACTTTCCATGGGGTAAACACCTTCCTGTTTCCCCTTTGATAGGTGAAAGAAAATGGCTGCAAATTGTTTCTCTGTGGTATACTACTTTGACCATGCTCAGTGTGTACATCATGCTCATCATGTTGTTCATCATTGTCATAATATCTAGTGGGTGAATGAAAGCGTACATGAAATGGTGATGTAGATGGTGTGGAGGTGTCTCGTGAAGAATGACCTATTGAGGATGAGTGATAAGTAGGATGTGGTGGATAAGAAGAAGTAGATGGATGAGTGGAGGATGATGGAGGAATGTGGGGAGCTCGCTGAGTAGGTGGTTCATTTCATTAGCTATGAAGGCCTCCCAAGTAATGCCTAGTTGATCTAAGTGATGGAGGTCTGTCATTTGATAAGAGAATGATGGAAAATACTATGCATCTCATGAGTTGTGTTCCTTTTCTAAGCAATATATGTCATCTTGTCAATACTCCTGAAAAGGTAATATGGAAAATTAAGAATTCTTACCTTGTTAAAGTGCATGAGAATCCTGATGTGGTATGAGTATGGTTCAGAAAACCTGCCCTCACATGTGAAATACCTCATGATGATATTCATCAATGGAACATACTTGTCGAAAAGATAAGAGAAAGGAAAAATTATCTTCTTATCATTTTTGAACCTTGTTTTAATATATGGCCCATAAAAACTGTGATGGAGATCTTTCTACTAGAACCATTCTCTCCTGTATTTGGAATTCCAGTGGCCTATGACATGATGGCTGAAGATATAGTGAATGTGACCTCGACTAAAGTGACCTGGTTGTTTTGTAAATTGAGGATGAATTGCTTGGTTAACTGTTGATGAAAATTCACCGTCTCAACCCTTTGGCAAAAATCTAAACAACCCATGTGCCTGAAATGTGATACTACAAGTGGTGATGCCTTAAGTTATGCTATATCAATGGGTTCAAATCTAACAATTCTCCCTCCTTTCTTGGTTGGCCTCCTGGGCTATCTTTCCCCTTCTTCTGAACTACTATATTTTGCCATTCTTTATAGGTGAAAACTTGAGGAATTGTTGTATGTGAGTAGTTGAAGATTTTGTGGCTTTGAGAAAATGAAGGAAGTGGTGCTTTGGCACTTGTAGGGTTTTCTAGGCTCTGCTAGCCAAACGCATAGCAACAAGTGCCAACGTGCAACATCCTCAACAAGCATGCCCTTCACCCTACAGGCGCGCAACACTGTTGAATTTTACTTAGGCTCAGACTGGCAAATGCGCCCTTGACCCTATAGGCACGCAACGATTTCTCCCAGTGCACAACACCCTCAACAAATGTGCCTTTCTAATTTTTTCCTCCGTCACTCAATCTCCTCTTTTCCAAGGAGAGCTTAGGGTGAAAAAGAACTAATGAATTTGGAAAAATGCCTTTGAAAATTTTTATATAGAGAATGATTTTTATTTTTCTGTAGAAAAAACCTTCTTTATAATGTTTGTTTGGAACTTTTATTTTGTTTTCAAATCTCTGTCTAATGCTTCTCTTTCTTTGTCTCTTTTTGGGTGGATGATGCTTTGATGGAGCTGATTTATTCAATGGCTCATTTCTTGTAGCAAGGAGAACTGCTTGGGTAGCTTATGGAAACAATTATCGCATAAAATGACTTGAATTACATCAAAAAATATGAATCAACTAAAATACTTTGTTTCCATTTCAAAAACATGTTTTTTAGATGAAATTTACATAAGGGAAATAAGATTTTCATACAATAACCATGACTTACTACCAATCACTCTTTATTTTGTCTTCCTCATATCTTTTCTACCCTTTATTTACATTTGAAACTATGCTTTTGACCTTGGAAGTGGACCCTAAGACCTAATGAAAAGACCTTGGAAATGAACCCTCGAAACATAACTGCCTTGACTCTAAAAATAACATAACTAAAACCATAATTGAATGCAACATGGAAATGGGTCGGTAAATGTACCTCATGAGGGAAATTTTGATTTTCTGACAAGAAAACAACCATCAGTCGACCATTTTGGCATGACCTAGCGGAAAGATAAAAAATTTAGTAAGAAACACCTAAAATGAAAATGCAAAGAGAAGATTTAATCCCTGATGGAAGTATGCATATACTAACACTAACAAGACTCTCCAGGAGGATCCTAAACTGCAGAGATTGAATATGGAAGCTTGTGAATTTCAGTAGCAGTACGATGAAGTAAGAGAGATAGTGCAAAATATCACTATCTGATGACGATTGGCCAAGCTACATGAGGCAAAGCAATTGCTCAAACAAGTGGAGGTAGCACAACAGAAAGAGGCGGTCCTCAAGGCTAGATTGGGGCCTTTGCTGGACGAGGTATATGTTATCTCCACCACCATTGAGGAGAAGCTGGTGAGCCTATAGAGGACACAACAAAAGGTAAAACAGGACAGTGCAAGACCAACAATAGAGCATCTGGTGGAGCAGACCAAGCAGGCACCCACGCAGAGTGTGGCTAAGGTAGCAGTGGTGTAGGTTGAGTTGAGAGATCTCCCCAGTAATATATTTGCACCAGCAGAGTGACTCAAGGACGAGTCACGATTTTTATGTTGGGGTCCTATTAGGACAGGGTCCCCTAGGGGCAATTTTGGGACAAAAGCCAAATTTTTGGGGAAAAAATCCCAATTTTTGTTATGAAAAGTGAAAAGTCTCCACAAAATGTGGTCACGGAGCACGTAAATGGTAAAGTGTCATAAAGGGTTTTACCCTTATGTTATGTAAGTTGTATCAACTTGTATAGACCTACCCATGGTTTGCGGACCATGGGATTGTATAAAAAGGAGAGTCTTAGAGAGTCTAAGGTAGTTCATACATAGAACGAAGATGAATGTAATGGGTCATTAAGAGAAAGAGAAATATTCTTAGAGTAAAAGAGAGGTTTTGCAGTTGTGTGCACAGAGGACTAGAGTAGAGTCTACAACTGAGTGCGTGGACCCCTGTAGCTGAGCCTATAAGAAGAAATGAAGTATCAATAAAGAGATTATTCTAGAAATATCTATGTTTTGTCTATCTATTTTTGTTATGAATGAATGCGTTATTATGTTATGACGAATGATGGGTTTTTGCATTAACACTGTATTGATGCATGATTTTACATGAATTACATTATCATATGAACACAAGTAATGATATTGAGAAGTTTCTAGGATCTGCATTATGGAAAAACTTAGTATGACTCATGGGCCTCGACATCTTTTGGTGCCATTGTTAAGGAAGATTTGAATTGTTTCCTTGGGAGAAACAACAACTTTAACATATTTTGTAGGTGGATGCAATTTAACTTTCTTAGTTGTGCATTGCACCTAGTAACTCCATTATTCATAACATCCATTACTTTTCTATGATGTAACTTCCATTATACTCCCCATCTACTACAGTGATGATAGCTTGTGAACCTAGTTAGCCAATTATACATATTCATTACAATTTTGTGTATCTCTTCAACACATAGTTCCTATCTTTCAAATTGATAGTTTGGATTCTTCAAAGAGACATACTCAAAGTAACCCAAACCCAAAATAAACGATTTTATTTTTTAATCCTGAGTGTTTTTTGTATACATATAAACATCGAAACAAAAATTTACAAGTAGGACCCTCAAAGAATCACATAGTAGATTCTGCATCCCATCCTTATCCCACTATGATTTCTCACCTAGGTCATTAAGTCATTTCATATTGACATACCTTACTTGAAACCAGAAAATGGACATCTCAAGTTATTCAGTTCTCCTCACACAAAATAAGCTCCACTCTCGTCCAAACCCTGTGCAACTCTGGGAACAACTAGGAATACTAAAAATCCAATGTCATTTGCTACTAGAGACATCATCCTACAAAACAATATGGTTGTGCAACCTCACAATCAGTGGAACCCACCTAACCAACCCTTGGCCTAGGTAGTAGCTCGATATGCACCCTTACCTTTGCCTTGGGCCTTACAAGATATTCAAGAGAACTATCTGAAACTTTTTCCCTGATTTAGTGGTGAAAAGAAAATAATTTCCAACTAACATATCATGCATTTTCAAGACTTTGTTGACAAATATATGGAGGAGGATGAGGATGTGTTTATGAGGCTCTTCATACAAACCTTGGAAGGAGACATATAAAAATGGTTTCGTACTCTTCCCACAAATTCTCTGCACTCATGGAATGAACTATAGAGGGAATTTGAAACTCAATAGGGTAAGAAAAAAGATTTTCAATACTACCTCACTCAATTTTAAATAGTTAAAGATAAACCCTCTAATAATTATGAAAAATTCACTAAAATATTGAAGAAGATGTATAACAAAATCCCAAACGAGATTAAACCTATGTCTATTGTTGTTATTTCAAATTAGTCTAGCACCTTTGAATTACATTTTTCAATCATGATGAGAGAGAGAAGACCAAGGAACTTGGAAGATATGCAATTCGATGTCATTAAAATAGAAGTGAACCTAATTGCTACGAGAAAGATATGGAGGCTTGAAGATGGAGATGAGAACTATGGTGTTGAGAAAGAGAAGGGAAGAAACAAGGATAATTAAGACAAAAAGAAGGTAAAATATGAAACTAACTATTGTACATAAAATAAAGACAAATCCAAATAAAAGATTGAAGAAATTACTTGGATGATCGAGATTTTGTCCAATAAGATTGCTAAAACTTAATTAAAAGGATCAAGAAAAAATTATACGCAACCACCTAAAACCCCACATTCATTCATAAGCCATTCAATCCTTAACAAGTGACAAAATAAAGGAGCACTAGGGATCAACCGATATGACCCCCCATGAGAAGACATCTAATATCCAAATAGATGCATTTTCTGGCAAATTTATCTAAGATGAAGATATATATTAGGAAGGACATCAGAGCCCCACTTTTTACATCAGGAAAACTAACTACACAAACTCCCTAGCATTGCGAGATACTTACGATTGGCACAACAATTATGAGATTTTTTCCACTCAATATCAATGAATTTGTTGTCACTATGATAAACACCCTCCAAAAGTTTTCCAATTATTGAATTTTGGAGCCTATTGTGCATCTTGTGATTGTTCATTCCATAGTCACTTCTTGGTCGACTAATTCTTTGTTAAGTGTTCAATCTTTCTTTTGGATCACAGGTGTCAAAGTCACCTACTCACACTTGCTTAGTTCGTACCACATTCATAAAAGCATTCCTTCATGTAACCTTGACAATGCATGGAACATTACACTAAGGCAGTGCATGTGCAATGTTCAACCCATGTCAGAAGTTATTGCACATGTCCTTGATAGTTCCTCACTTTCCTTGTGATTGTACTTATTTTCTTCTAGTTTATTCAACTATCACCTTTTGTGCACTTTCATCTTTGCAAGTGTCATTTTCATTCTCATCGCTATCATGTTTTATTGTTTTCACTTTAATTATTTCCATTTTCATCTTATCTTCACTCTAGCATGTGTTGCTTTCACTGTTTTTCACATATCGCAAGTGTCATTTGCACTTTTCTCTTCATATAATAAATGTCGTCTTTTAGCATGTGAAGTGTCACACAGTGCATGAAAGCTAGTTTTGGTGTTTTTCAAGGTGTAATATTTACATTAATTAGTTTTAATCATCATGTAAACATGTATCACACTCATTTCCAAAGTTTTAAGAAATGTCAAACAAGTGTTGTCATGGTTATAGCAAAGTGTATCTTTTGTGTCGCATTTGTCATTGAAAAGTTGTCACAGTGAGGGAAGTTTGTTTTTCATGTGTTATAGATGATATATGTTGTGCCTTTAAGTCTTATAAGTGTGTGATAATATTAAATCATATCATCTTTCACATCAGCTTCATCGATCCCACACTTAGCCAAATTCAAAAAAAATCGAACTAAGAAACTTAGCCTCATCTTTCCATCCTGAACTACATAGTGCACAATCTTAGCCCTCAAGTAGCAACCTTGCCTCTTGAAAATTTGCAGTGTGAATTTCCTACCTCTCAAGATTATGAAATGCATAGTCTAAGTGCTTAATCCTGGACCTTCACCTCCAAAACTATGCAATCATGGCCTCTACCCAGGCCTGAACTATACATTACGCAGTCTCAGTCCTCAAGCCTCTACCTCAAGATCCTAATCTATGAAATTTCACAACCACCTAGCCTCCCTACCTCCCAAAATTGTACATTAGGTAAAATCAAGTATTAAGCCTCCAAACTAAGTCCTTGAGTCCCTCAACTGTGTAGTTCCTCCACCTAGGCCTCGAGAACTGTGCATTGTGTAATCTTAATGCTTAACCCTATAGACTAAGTCCTCGAGTCCCTCAAATGTGAAATTCCTTCGCCTTTATCCTCCCATAAATGTGCAATGAGAATATTCAAGCATCAAGCCCTATCCTTCAACCCTTAACTCCCTCAACTGCACAATCACTTGAAGTTAGACATCCCAGACTACACATTGTTTAGTCTCAAGCCTCATTCTCAAGTCTCAACCTCTTGAACTATGAAGTCCCATAGCTAGCCACTCAACCAGTCACTATTTTCAACCCTAACAAGTGAGTTCATAAAACATTAGAGGTTTTTCAAACTGATGTCATATTTTCATGAATGGTTTTCATTTGCAATTACTCTAACTTATCATGACGAGATGATGAAGGAGAAAATGGAGAAGGGGAATGGTGAGCCTTGGTATTGCACAAAGAATTTTGAAACTCACAAGGGTTCCTCAACTAAAATTATAAACCTGAGTTTCATACAAACTTCGAGGTGACAATGCTATATGCATAAAAAATAAGATTCCATTCATTCCACCCTCAGTTTTTACATTAGATCGAAAAGTGCTCAGAGACCCTTCTTCCTACTGAATTAGAATGAAAGCTTTTTGATAAAGGGACACTTGGAAATTGCTTCTAGTTATGAAAATATAAATTCCATTGACTCAACTTGTAAAAACTTAACTAATCAATTCATGAAATTATAAAGGATAAACTACTTGTAGAAATAAAGCTATGTTATCTTGCAAAATTCATCAAATTGCCTCACCTACATGCAAAAAGGAAACTAATTTATCTTGCATAATTTATCAAACTATCAATAATAATTACATGTATGATCTACCTAGTTCATTCTTTCTCATAAACCAATAAACTATTTGTATGATAAAGAAACTAGCTCTACTATGTTTTTCTAGTGGAGAAAAGGAAGGTTTGGAGTGGCCTAGGAGACTTCCCTAATCATAATATCACAACTAGGGGTCATTATGCATCTATGCTAAGTCAAAGTTTTAGTGGGGATAAAAAATAATGAAGGAAAATGTTGCTACAAGTTTTCTATAGGTGATTGCTACAGGAGGCTTGTAATGCTATAGGCAAGGATATAATGTTATAGGAGGGCATTTGAGTGGTTTTTGAAGATTAAAATGATTCCTTGATGATATGGAAAGGTGGATAGTAGCTTAAAAAAATGACAGGAGGTTGGTTTGAACCCCTAGCCAGGATCAAGACCTCTCTGAGGCATGCCTTATGTTAGGTTCCTATACCAATAGGTTTCATCTTTCATGATTGACAGTGGAAGGGCCAAATAGGTTCATCATTGCAGGCTGCAAAGATTCCATATTTTGTGTACATACTACAAAAAAATTAAAAAATGAAAAGATGGTATGCCCTAAAAGAATAATCAAAGGGCAAGAAAATCAAGTGGTCAAGAGAAAAGTGAAAATGAACCCCAAACTAAAGACTAGGAAAGTGGCCAGTCAAAATGCCACTACTAAGCTCATTTGGCAGTGTCATGTTATCCAAGTACTGCTGCTAATCACACTTGATGGATGGCCCAACAATCTAAACTGGACCATGCCATGGTTAAATGCTTGTTGTAGAATAGAGAATGTTCCCTGACCAAACAGCTCAAGCTTGGCAGATGACTAGCTAGGTAGAGAAATAAAGGTGCCCAACTGCTTAATCTGGGGCCTTGGAAGAAATAAGGATAGATTTTAGATAGGAGGGCAGTCAAAAGAAAAGAGGAAGATTAGGGTCTGCTAGTTCAAGTGCACCCACTTTAATGAAGAAAAAATGTTAGGATTACTAAGATGGGTAAGTAGTGCAAGGTTGCAGAAATGGAGAGCCATCACCAATTGGCCAATTAAGTGCGAAAACTTACGCCACTCAGGGTGTGGGAATCAAAGAAAAAGAATGGAGGACAAGCACTGGAAGCATGTCTAACTTCCCCAGTTTCCCCCAAAAGTCATTTCTTACTAACACCCCCAAGGGCCTTGAGATCTGCTCAGGTGTTCAGTTCCACTCCATTACATCACAAACCACTTGGTCAAACCATCGAGTTCAAGCATGAAAAAAGCCACATTTCTTGTGTAAAAACATCCTTTTTCATAATTTTCATTTATCCTCAGAAATCTTAAGTTAAGTTTCACTTTTGAAAACTTGGCTTTACCCCTTCATTCACCTCACAAACCATATTAATCACTAACATACTATCTAGCTCCCTAACTCCCCCCTTCCCCTAAATCTATTACAATCCAATGAAAATCTCCCAAGAACATCTATAAATACCCTCCCCTTAGTGCTATAGCCATATCCCTTCCTTGGGAAATATTAACCCCTCAAGGGTTAGTATTAGCCCTTAATCCTCCTAAAAAACCATGAGTTTGGCAAGAAACTATGGTTAAAGGGAAAAAAAATCACTTTCCTCACCCTCATTTTCCCTTATCCCCCTTTCCTCCGCCTTAAACCCATGTATTATAAATTTTTTTTCTGAAATAAAAAGCTTTTTAATACGCGCTTAAAAAACCCGAAAACCCATAACCTAAAGTTCTAAACCCACCTCGCACCCATTTATTAAATGTTTATTATATAAACGGGCGGGTCCCCTGTTATTATCGTGGCGGCATATCACGATCGCCGCCCACCATTAGATCTTCCGCCCCGCCCATCCTACGGTGGGCGGTCGATATTCAACCACAACCACCCGACCTTTTGCGTCTAGGGGATGGGCTGTATTACCGCCGTACCCACACCACACGTCAGGCGCTGGGGTTGTCCGCTGCCCCCCCCCTCCAAACCACTTACCGCCCAAGAGCCTGCTGGGGAGACCGCTTACCGCCCTACCCTCCACGCTGATGTCATGCCCCCGTTCGTGTGACGTCACCCCACTTTGCCGCCACCATGCCTCCATGTCACCCCTGCCCTCCACGTCGCCCTGTCCACCCTGCCACCATGTCAGTGCCACCTGGGCACCCACGTCACCTGCCATGTCACCTTGTCCGTACCTGGGCCCATGATGACGTCATCACAAAAAGGCGCCAATATGCCAAAAATGCATAAAAAGGCGTAAAAAACCGTTTTTTTGCATTATTTTCTACGAATGCCCGGAGCTCCACTGAAAGCGAATTTCAATTTCCAACGGTCGAAAAGCAAAAGTAATCTGCCAGAGTTGCTGCCGCCTCCATTGTCAACCCAGCCACCTGCAATTCAGCCAGTTCGATCAGTGCAAACGCCTCGTACGCCCTTAAAACCAGGTATTTTGCCGCAGGCACCCTCTATTGTCCATTGTTCTCCGTATAATCCTGTTTTCCTTCTTAAGCAACTCAGTTAAAGGACCCACATTGGTGAAATTCACCCCTAAAATCTACTTAAGAAACCTCTGAAACCCCTGCACGATGAAAGTCTCAAGGAAACCCGTGACCCACGGTGAAATTTACCAGTTTTTCACAAAAAGCAACTAAAAAGCCAAGCCACAGGCTAGAAGAACTAAATTGACATTTCCCTCACCTCTGCTAAAGCAATTCTCTGCAAATAACCAGCTAACCAGCTCAAAAACACTCTGCTTCCTCAAAACAGAGTGCCACACAGATTAATTAAGCCTGTGACAGCCTCCTTGAACTGCCAAAACTGCTCACTGCAAACAGAGAGCAGTAAGCCATTCCTCAGCACTCACATCAAGCTTGAAACATAGTAAACCAGCAGCAAGAGCAAGACAATGGCCACTCCAGCTGCTATGGATGTTTTGCCTATAAATCCACCTAATAGAGAGCTAGAAGCTATACCACTGGTGGACAGTGATGCCCTCATCACAGATTTTGTGGCAGAGAGAAACCATTTGGAAACATATTGCCAATTAAGAAACAGTCACTTGGACAACAGTGACCTGTATGGGGTCTGGCAATCTAATCTACCCACCTACTTCCTGCCTTCTATCAACATTTTCCCTGAAATCATCCACCTATGTGCAGAGAACTATGACAAGAAACTCAGGGCTGTGAAGTCTCCATCTAGGAGCATCCTCTTCTATATAACTCTAGACTCCATCAACCAGAATCTCAACTACAAACAGACCCAGTTGCTATACCCCTTCTCCATGAACTATTTGCTGGATGAGGGCTCCAGACTTTCTGATTCAGACATTGTTGCCATAGCCAGGAAATTCATGAAGGCAGACTGCCAACCCTCTGGGCCACCTCCTTTCTCCAATGAAGATCTCAATGAGGTTGGCAAGCTACTGGTAGATATGCTGACCTCTGTGCTGGGGTTCACCACAAACAAACATGTTGATTCGACTGTGCTGGTCATGCTCTCTGCATATAGCCTGATGAAGCCCCCTGCTATGAAATACAATTATGCCAAGTACATTGCCAATACGATACATGATCAATTGAAAAGGCTGGACAGGGAGGCAATATTCAGATATTCCTCATACATCTTTCACTTATTCTTGTACTACCAGACAGATAGCTTCCAGTGCTCAATCAAGAAGCTAGACTGACAGGGTGAGAGAAGGTCTGTGACCTTCTGGTCTTCAGTCTTCCACTAAGTACAGAATTCTCCTTACTCATACTGTGAATTCATTGATCAGTTTGTATATCCAATTACATGCCTCTTGAGGAGGACTCCTCCTATCAGATTGTCCAAGGATATGCAAAAAATATTGCAGCTATCCAGAAGCT
>APFE030025288.1:0-17746 GCA_000404065.3 Pinus taeda | reverse complement strand
TATTTAATAATAATAATTCAAAATAAAGTTATAATTTAGTTAGCTTTTATGTTTTTTTAAAATAAATTTTAGCAAGGTGAGATGTATTATGTAGTAAGTATTTTGATACTTATTGTGGATTGATGTCTATTTTCAAATAGGGTTTCCATAATTATGTTGTAAGGTGTTTCCCTTTGAAATGAACTCTCCTCTAGTCCTCGTTGTTCTCGCTCTGCACCATCAGAGTAAGTGTTAGATGATTGAAATGTTTCCTTCCGTTGATCTCATAACTGACTCCTTACCGGTCAACTGACTCGCCCATTAATTTTTCAAGGGTTCGAGCCACCATGCTTTACTATGCAGATACTTCATCTAGAGGAGAAATTGGTGGAAAAAGCCGCTGGTAGTGTTGAGATTGAAGAGCCTGTCGACGATCTTTTCTCTCTTTCTTTTGCAGGAAACAATTGACCTTCCTATTTCTTCGACAGGTTGGAAAAGTGACTGCATGTTCTGATCAAAGGGAACGCCATCACACTAGAATTGTTCCTGCATCATACAACAACAGTTAGATGGGGCACGAGCTGAATGGAGGCAACTATGGAATTCAACACTTAATCTTCGCAAAGGTGATAAGGCAATGGCCTAGGATCCAAGAACCTAAGCGAATTTCTCTAAAGAAAGGTTAAAACAACAAGAAGAGTAAGAACCTAAGAGAATTTGTTTGGAGCAGGGTTAAAAGAGAAAGAAGGGTAGGAATCTATACATCATTTCAATGAATAAATAAAATTTTTGAGTTAGGAAGATGAACTAGTTAGTACAATTTTGGAGGATGTTGCTAATCCTTATACACAAGGCTGATTTAAAGGTATCTATCAAAATATTGTACGCAATACTGTATATGTATTTTTATGTTTTATTGGAACTAAATTGTGATATAATCTCCACTTTACCATTTAGCTGCAACATCTTCTAACATAGTTACTCAAATTTATATATATGAATATGCGATCGATGGAAAATTTGGTCACTCGACATAATATATAAATTGAAATGGAATTATATATTGATATACATAAGCTTATGCAATTTGCAATTACAAATGTTACTTTGTCTTCTAATTTTAATTTGTCATAGATTTTAGATTTTGATAACACATTCTTCAATCTATCTATTAGACAACAAACAAACTTTTTCCTTGAAATAATTTTCTAAAATTTACAGGTCAAACCTTATTTTTGTTTATGAAATTCTTCTAGTTTGTGATGATTCCAGAAGAGATCTATCATTGATAAAGGAATCCATTCCTCTATTTCAAAAATCCTTTAGTATGATGATCAATGGAAGCAAATCATCACTATCAGTTTCAAACCTATCCAATGTCAACATAGCTCATCTGAAAAGGATTGGTTTTAACTTCTAGAAAAAATCGAAAAACGACTTAAAGGATGGAGTTTCAGGTAGTTGTCATGACTAGGGGGAGTAATGTTAACAAAATCAGTAATATATGCCATCCCAGTTTCTCGGCCTCTCCTTCATGGATACCAAAGGGTACTCTTGGAAATATCAAGAAAATATGTTGCAGATATCTGTGGTCTAGCCAGAAGGAAGGATAATTTTTCACTTGGGTCAAATGGGATCAAATTTCATTGTTGAAGGATTGGGGAGGGTGGGGACTATAAAAATACACATTCCTTTCCACAAGCCTTAGAAACTAAGGTAGGATGGCAATTCATCTCATCAAGGAGCTTGTGGTTAGAAGTGGTATCCGAAAAATACATAAGGCCTTTTCTCTTATGGAATGGGCCAGATTACAAAACAAACCCAAAAATAATATCTCTCTAATTTGAAAGGTTTCATTATTTCTTTTTGTGTGATTGACAACGGATTAACATGGAAGGTTGGCATTGGTGCACAAGTTAGAGTGGACAAGGATATGTGGGCCAGATGTAACAAGCATTATCTCTTACCCCAAATCCTCAGGGATCAACTTAGAGAACAATGAATTGTATTTATAGCTCAAATCACTAATCATGCTTGAACATCCATATGGCGTTAAGGTTGGATGTCTCCACAATAGTTATAGCCTCCCCAACAATTCTAGCAATAGTGGCAGGATTATATCTATGCACTCAGTACTGCACATTTCTAAATCAGAGATACAGAGGGTGCCCTTGCATGGATACATGTAACAAATGGAATATATTGTCCTAAAATAAGATATTTATATATTAATGCACATTTAAAGTTAGAGTTAGGTCCCTAATGGTGGAAAAAGATATGGAATGTTCCATCCCCTGTAACATCTTACTTATTCCAATGGTGTATATTAAATCAAAAGTTCCAACCTATGATAATTTATAGAAGTGAGGCTTCAATGGTCCCTCACCATGTCCCCTATGCAAAGAAAGTAAAAGAATATGTTTTTCATCTATTTGTTATATTCCATTTCTCTATTGACATTTGAGATGCAACCACTAATCCACTGAAATTGGAAGATTTAGGCAGTTAGGTGACTCATAAAATGTTCATACTTGTCTTGTCTTTAAATCATTGTTTTGAATTGATGAATGGCAACAAGCTAACTCTTCATCCTTCCTGCATTCCAAAAACAGAATATAATTGTAAAATTAACTCTCAAGAAAAACATAAGTAAAACAACCATTAGGAAAGATTCCAAATATAACCATAGTGACATGAAGTAGAAAATTTTAAGTATTAAGAGATAGAATCCAACAATGTGAAAATCAGATAAATCCTGATGATAATATTGGTATAGAATCTATAAATCAGTTCCAAAGACTAGGCGATGCCCGAAGAGACTCAGGGAATCTTGCAAAGTCATAAAGAAAACATACATTGCAATATAGCTTCTATTTCCAATCTTGATGCAACAAAAAACTGAAACTCATTGTCAAATTATAGATCAAGTAGCAGAAATTAAAGAAACTATGTTGGAGGTACAACAACAGTTGGATGAGGAACGAGCTGAATGGAGGCATCTCTGGAACTTAGCACTTAATATTCGTAGAGGTGATTAGGCAATGGCCTCAGATCCAAGAACCTAAGCAAATTTATCCAAAGAAGGGTTAAAAGAGCAAGAAGAGTAAGAACCTAAGCGTTTTTTTCCAGAGCAAGGTTAAAAGAGAAAGAAGAGTAGGAATGTGTACATTAGTTCAATGAATAAATAAAATATGTGAGTTAGTAAGATGAACTAGTTAATACAATTTTGGAGGATGTTTCTAGTCCTTATACACAAGGATGATTTAAGGGTATCTATCAAGATATTGTACACAATATTGTACATGTATTTTTATGTTTTACTGGAACTATACTTTGATATAATCTCCGCTTCAGCATTTAGCTGCAACATCTTATAACACAATTACTCAATTTTATATGTATGAATATGAGATTGGTGGAAAATTTGGTCACTGGACATAATATATGAATTGAAATGGAATTATATCTTGATATACAGAAGCTTCTGCAATTTGAAATTAAAAATGTTACTCTATCTTCTAATTTGAATTTCTTATAGATTTTAGCTTCTGAAAGTGCATACTTCAATCTATCTATTGGACAACAAACGAACTTTTTCCTTGGCATAATTTCCTAAAATTTACAGGTCAAACCTTATTTTTGTTGACGAAATTATTCTATTTTGCGATGATTCTAGAAGAGATCTATCATCGATAAAGGAGTCCATTCCTCTGTTTCGAAAAGCCTCTGGTATGATGATCAATGGGAACAAATCATCACTATCAATTTCAAGCCTGTCCAATGTCAACATAGCTCATCTATAAAGGATTTTCCATTATCATATCCATCCTATCAAAGATGGCTTAAAATATTTGAGCTTTACTTAAAGCCAAATTATTATAATAAAGTGGATTGGTTTTAACTTCTAGCAAAAATTGAAAAAAGAATTAAAACATGGAGTTTTAGGGGGCTGTTATGAGTAGGGGGATTAATCTTAACAAAATTAATTCTATATGCCATCTAGGTTTTTGGGCCTCTCTTTCATGTATACCGAAGGGTACTCTTGGAAATATCAAGAAAACATGTTGCATATATCTGTGGTCTAGCCAGAAGGAAGGATAGTTTTTCACTTGGGTCAAATGGGATCAAATTTCGTTGCTAAAGGATTGGGTAGTTTGGGGACTTGAAAACATAAATTTATTTGCACAAGCCCTCACAACTAAGGTAATATGACAATTCATCTCATCAAGAAGCCTGTGGTTAGAAGTAGTCTCCGAAAAAATACATAAGGCCTTTTCTCTTATATAATGGATCAGATTACAAAACGAACCCATAAATAATATCTCTTTAATTTGGAAGGTTATCATTAGTGCTTTTGGTGTTGACAAGGGATTAACATGGAAGGTTGGCATTGGTGCACAAGTTAGAGTGGACAAGGATATGTGGGTCAGATGTAGCGAGCATTATCTCCTACCCCAAATCCTCAGAGATCACTTTAGAGAGCAAGGTATTGTATTTGTAGCCCAAATCACTGATCATGCTCGAACATCTATTTGGGGTTAGGGTTGGATGTCTCCACAATAGTTATAGCTTCCCCAACAATTTTGGAAATAGTGGCAGGATTATATCTATGCACTGAGTACTTCACATGTCTGAATTAGAGATAGAGAGGACGCCCTTGCATGGATACATGTCACAAATGGAATATGTTGTCCTAAAATAAGTTATTTATATATTAATGCACATTGAAAGTCAGAATTAGAGACCTAGTGGTGGAAAAATATATGGAAGGTTCCATCCCCTGCAAAATATTACTTATTCTAGTGGTGTATATTAAATAAAAAGTTCCAACTTATGAAATTTTATAAAAGTGAGGCTTTAATGGTCCCTCATGGTGTCCCCTATGAAAAGAAAGCAAAATAATATGTTTTTCATCTATTTTTTATATGCCCTTTCTCTATTGTCGTTTGGACTAAAATCCACTTAATGTATAATATAAAAAATAAAAGGCTAGGTAACTATTATGAGGATGCATGGAAAGGTTGGTGGAACAACATTTTCCTAAAATATATTTGCAGCATGCTTCCTCTTATAGCCTGGGGAATCTGGATAGAATGAAATGATTTAGTTTTCAACGATAGATCCTCCTCTCCAATTTTTATTGCTGCAAAGGTATCTACAACTTTTATTCTTCTACGTATTCCTAAAAATCATTCTAAGAAGAGATAGATCTCATATGAATATATTGATATGTCTTTTCCCTGAGATTATTTTGATGAAGCAATAACTTTTGATTGTATATGTGATGGAGGGGATATTATTCATATCACAAACTTTCATCGCTACACACTCAAAAGCAGTTTGGGAAATGGATCCAAAAATTATGTAGAAATGATGAGTCTAAAATTACTTTTGATCTTTCCTATTGAACATAAATTCATAGGCTTCAAAATTTTGGTGACTTTATGATTATCGTCAACTGGTTCAACTGTATCACTAGATGCCACATGCACACAGTCTATCTAATCCTTGAGGATGTCTTGTTATTAAAACAATCTTTTGACTATGTCTCTTTCTCTCATATCTATAGAGAATGAAATGTATATGTTGATGCCCTCTCTAACGAAGGCATTGCTCAGGCTATGGGAGAATTTAGATTTTGGAAGTCTTAAACAATGAATTCATTAGGGCATAAACCAGGCCCTACTTCAAGGAAAACTTCTGAATAGTTTCATATTTATATGTGTGACTGTTTAGTTAAATAAGCTTAATTTTTTTCCATCATTTTTCAAGACTACTATAGGCTATGAAAAAAGTGACCTGGAATATTTTTGGGGTGATGTTTTGGTTCAAATATTCCATTACCTTCACTACTCTGACACAAGCATTAAGAAGCATCCAATACATGATTCCTAGAAAGCTTGGTGGTTTGGGAAAATGATTCTTACCCTACTAAAGGAGAAGCACCTAAGCTTGATTGTCCATTTTCTAGATGATATGATCAATCCATGGAGTCCTTTGGAGGAGATGGAAATTTCAAATTTCTCCCTATAATGAGTATTGTTTGTTGGCACTCGAAAATCTTCTCTACAGCGGAAACTATCTCCCTTTTTGCTGTAAAAATAAACTATTAAATAGCAATATTGACCCTTACTTTAAAGACAAACTTTTAAAGAAAGTATCAATGAAGAAAATAAAATCTTCTATTATAAAAGGTTATAATATGAAAACAAATTGGCACAGTTGAGATGCAGCTACAAATAATTGGAAGATTTAGGATGGCAGTTAATCTCATCAAGGAGCCTATGGTCGGAAGTGGTCTCCCACAAATAAATAAGGCCTTTTCTATTATGGAATGGGTCATATTACAAAACAGATCCCAAAATAATATAATCCACTTAATGTCTAACATACAAAATTAAAGGCTAGGAAACTATTATGAAGGTGCATGGAAAGGTTGGTGGAACGCAATTTCCCTAAAATATCTTTGCAACAAGCCTTCTCTTATAGCCTAGGGAATTTGGTTAGAATGAAATGATTCAGTTTTCAACGATAGATCCTCCTCTCTAATTTTTATTGCTACAAAGGTATCTACAAATTTTAATCTTCTACATATTCTTAAAGCTCCTCCTAAGTAGAGACCCATCTTATATGAATCTATTGATATGTCTTTTCCCTGAGATTATTTTGACGAAGCAATATCTCCTGATTGTGTATGTGATGGAGGGGCTATTGTTCATATCACAAACTTTCATCACTACACACTCAAAAGCAGTTTGGGAAATGGATCCACAATTATACAAAAACGATGACTCTAAAATTACTTTTGATATTTCCTATTGAACATAAATTCATAGGCTTCAAAGTTTGGTGACTTTATGATTATCGTCAACTGGATCAATTGTATCACTAGATGCCACATGCACACACTCTATCTAATACTTGAGGAACTCTTGTTATTAAAACAATCTTTTGACTATGACTCTTGCTCTCATAGAACAAAATGTATATGTTGATGCCCTCTCTAATAAAGACATTTCTCATGCTATGGGAGAATGGTATATTTTGGAAGTATTAAACAGTGAATTCAATAGGGCATAAACCAGGCCCTACTTCAAGGAAAGCTTCTGAATATTTTCAGATTTATATGTGTGACTATTTAGTTAAATAAGCTTTAGTTGTTTCCATCATTTTTCAAGACTACTATAGGCTATGAAAGAAGTGGACTAGAATATTTTTTGGGATGTTTTGGTTCAAAGATTTGATCACTTTCTTGGTGTGATGGATTTAAAGTTAAAATGGATGTTATGGAATAATGCCTATGAACATTTACAACCGTTTAGATCTAGAGTTAAAATGGATATTATGGATTAATGCGTATGCATATTTACAGCTGTTTAATTTATATAACTACACTAATATTATATTGTACTTAAAAGAAATACTTTACACCAACATAGTATTAATGTTATTATATTAAAATATATATTTAGAGGGTTATATTCCCGCCCCATACGCTCTCCCCCCTCAACCCACACACACACACATATATTCAATGTAGTATGTCTTAAATTTATCTTTTCATTAAATGATTATTAATTAGAAGTGTTGGTTTATTGTAATTTCTAAATATTAAAATATAAAATATAAACTAAATAAATTTAATGTTGAGTGTGGAACCTGATTATCTTCCTGATTGTTGAGAGGTATTTTGTTTTAGTCACATTGGATCCTTGTTCTTAACGGCATGGAAACTCCGCACGTTTGATTTTCGTCAGGGAGTCCGAGGGGGGAATTGTGATTTTATGAGCCCCCCGAGCAACAACCCCAAAGCTAAAAATATATGAAAACTTTCCTTGTAAAATATTGTAATTTCGTTGTCAATCTAGGACATTCATTAGGCAGATGATTTGATGGTAGAAGTTATATTAATTTAAGGTTTTTTTCTGTAGAGGGAAACCCTCAGTTTATATGAGGGAATTGTATTGCAGTTATGCATTATTATTTTGAGCAAGAAAGAGAGAAGAGACTATGTGAGAGTGAAGAGGAAATTACAAAAAAATTGTTGTAGGTTATATCCCTTAATTTTGTTGGATAATATAAAAGGAAAGGCTCACTATTTCTTCGTGGACATAGCCCAAATTGGGTGAACCACATATATCTATGTCTCTCTTGGTTTATGTGTTTTTGTGTTTGTGTTTCCGCAATATTTCATGTGTTTCTTTGCTCCATTAATTAATTTCTAATATTTAATTTATTTTATAATATATGAAATATAATTTATAACATTATATTTTATGTATAACATTATATTATATTTAAGAGAAAATATTTGCATTCAACATAGTATTTGATATTGTTATATTATGATCAATGGTTAAATTTCATCAGTATTTTAAAATCGGTATGCCATAACTAATATATTTTAATTTTTAAAACAATCAATTTGATGAGTGAGATAAAAATTTACACATAAATGTTTGTGTGTGTATGTGTGAGAAGGATGAAATTTATTATGCATATATATTTATAATTTTATATCTTAGATACTAACAATTCCAAATTGGACTAGAAAAAATAAAAGAATTTAAGCACAATATGAAACTTCAAGATGAGCACATATTGAATGGTGGTTATAGACTCTAAGATAAACAAAAGTTAATGGGTCTTTGGTCCTGGTAGAAAAAGCATGTTTATATCCCAACTCACATCATGGAATCCTAAACCATGCACCTTGAAACCAAATGTTGAAACTCAAATGCTCATTCATGGGCCATATCTATGCTATAAAAAAAACCTATAGGGATAGACTACTTAGATTGAAGGGTTTTTAGTGTTTTAATAAAAACAATAAAAGTGTGATAACATTTTTTTTTTGAGAGTTTTCATGTAGTTTGTTCACTATTAGTATGTTCATGATAGATCCAATTTTTTATTAAATGGGTCTCTTTAGTGGGTGGAAATGCAAATATCAAATGGACAATTATCATGAATCCTATGCATTCCACAAATTCATAATTGAATTTGAACATGACTATGTTTGGTGTGTCTTTCAAATTTTCGAGTGCCAACTAGAGAGATCCATCCTTGTTAAACAATTATGAATTTATTCAAAACACATGAATCCTCCCAAATCCCTATTTAAAGTAGAAGTGGATTCAAATTTGTTATATTATTTATAAGATCATTTTTCAATCAAACTCATTACGTTGATAGTTGAGATCAATTACCCCTCTTCAAAATACATTAACTAATGGATTTGAGCATGTTATTGAGAAATTTTGCAAAATTTTTCCACTTGACTTGAAAAAACTCTGAAATTACATAAATAATGACTATACACAATTTTCCTAATTTATTGGCTAGTGTACCAATAATGAACATGATTAACCATGTTTTTTGTTTAATGTATATATCTATAATTTTACTTACTTTCATTTTCCTTTATGTTCAAGCTAGAATTGATAAATTAAAACATAAAACTTATATCAACAAAAAACTTATTTGGTAAAAAATCCATAAAAAATAGATAAAGTAATAACATTTAAATGAAGGGGTGACTAGTTGAATGGGTGATCATCATGATAATGAAGTGTTATGTATCAAGAGATTTGAGGTTCAAATTCTCCAATTTTCATATGTTTGCATAAGGGAAAACTTAGGCACCTAGAAGTTATAGTGGTAGCCATCAAAATCGATCCCCTTAAACCAACTCAATTTACTTAAATGATGGATATAAATATATATAAAATGTTATGTGTACTATGTGGTGATATAAAAAAATTACTTGATGGGTCGAAGTTCCTATCAAATTTATATCCTAGTTAGAATATTGATTTAAAATAATATTTTTTTTGACAAAATACAATATTTTCAATATGGCTTCCTTTAACATTATTTTTTTAATTGGATAATTACTAATTTTTAATGAGATATTTTTGGTCTATTGAAACTTTTAAATAAATTTATATTTATAGTATAATAAAGGGAATCTGTAACTTTTATTTTTAAAGTTTGGCAGGACTACATCTTCTACATGTCCAATATGTCATCCCAATAACAGGAGCTCCATTCAATGAACCTATGGCATATCACATGCGTTCGTGGCATACTTAACAATACCCCTAATTTGACTACATATTGAAAAATGACTCTAAAAATCACATTATTTAACCCCCTACCAATATGAACCCATTACACCACCCCAATTTAAAAAACCCCTATTTTCACTAGATATTGTAGGTACCCATTTTTTCATTAACATTTTTTACACTTTTTTATATTTATTCATTAACTTTGAGTTCCATTTTTTATACATGCTAATATAAAAACCCCGTACCCCCTAATATATTCTCAATATATTATGTCATTTTTTCCTTAATATATATACCCTAATATGAACCCACGTGGTATGGTATTGCTCCCTCAGTGTAGTGAAGCCCCTGTGATCCTGATCAAAGCAAGGAATTGAACTAGTGATTTCACATCAAGTGAGGGTGGGGAATTGAACTAGTGACTTCATATCAAAAAATGCTTTAACAGCACACCCGATCACCATCGATCTGAGACCCATAAACAACATTATGTTATATATAATATAATATTGCAATTAAGAAAAATAATCTTCACTTAAAATCACATTTAATATTATTATATTAAAATATATATTTAAAGTAATATTTTTCCCCAAAAATTATATCTAAATCGTGTTTCAATATATAATTTTTCAAACGTGGCTTTTTAAAGTCATTTCTTAATTTGATGATTTTCAACGAGGCTTCTTTTATGTTACTTCAAATTTGAATGATTATTAATTCTCTCATGATTTTGTGTTTATTGAATTTTTGAATATAAAATAAAAAGAAAATATTCATCAAGTTATAAAATATAAATAAATAAATTCATTTATTTGTAATATAGAAAAGAGATTTATATAAATTCATTTATTTTGTAATAGAGGAAATAGATTACTTAAGCTGTTAGTTTTTTAAAAATATGTTGAGTTTATTATTATTAATTTAAGAGATTGATTAAATTGTAATTTTTGGTTTTTTAATAGCTAAGCTTTATTATTAATCATTTAAATTTAATTTAAACATAGAAAATAATGTCATGGTTTTATTTTTAAAGTAAGTTACACAACTTATTAATATTATAAACTATATTTCAAAAGAAAGTTAGATACGTTTATTTTTGTAATAGTAGTTATAAGAAAGTTAAATTTTTTGATAATCACGGTTGTTGTATAACTGGATAAAATCTATAGATGTATTATTTGGTTTTCTACATAAAACTTAAATTTGGTTTTTCTACATATTTATAGTTGAAAAGAAAAAGTTTATTTATTGTAAGATTAGTTTATTTTATTATTTTATATAATGTTTAAAATATTATAAAATAAAATGTTTTTTTTTGGTTTATTTATGGTTACAGTTACATTTATTTTGGAATGGGGCATTTGCAATTTTAACTTAATTATTAATAATTACAAGACAGATAGTAGAGATTTAACATCTATAAAATATTTTTAGTGGTATACAAAATTTAAAAGAAGAAATTTATTTGCAAAGTATTTTCTTTTTGGTCCTTTTAATTAAATTCATTAATCAAAAAAATATGTCATATGAACAAGAGTTATATAAAATGCATTATGTTTTCTTGTACATGTGGTATTCATGAGCCATGGTATTGGCCCATAATATTGTAATAAAGCCTATTTATAAATTAAGAATCTCGATAATAAAGTGGGGTTGAATCTTCATAGTTAAAAAAAGTATTACATGTTTTTTTAAAATGTATATATGTTTAGCTTATATATTAATTATTTTTAATAATAATAATAATAATTTTAAATAAAACTATAATTTAGTTAATCCTTACGATTTTTTAATTTTAGAAACTTGAAATGCATGATGAAGTAAGTGTTTTGATGTTTCTTATGGATTGATGTCTATCGACATTTACCAACCATTTAATTCATAAGGTTGTACTAGTTAATAGATTTTTTTTATAGTATCCTATTGTGTCTAGGGGGTAGCTGAATTGGTGATGAATGGGATATGAAGTCTTTATGATATGTGGGGTTCGAGGTTCAAATTCCATTGAAAATTTATGTGAGCCATGGGTGGGGGAGTACATGGGTCCACCTAGAGATATAGTGGCAGCAGTTGGAATCAACCTCATGTCATGCGAGTATGAGCTCGACCCAATTGTTGATTCATATAGATACAAAATATAAATAAAAAGTCAAATGAAAAAATAAAATTGAATGGATTTAATAGTTCAACAATAAGAAAAGTTGACAACATCAAATGTATGGATATACAAGAAAAACTCAAGGCTATGAGGTAGAAGATGAAGTTGGAGGAAGCAATTGATATTGTGAAAGGCCTCACACATGTCTAATCTACTATCACATGTCTTCAAAGTGCTACATTGATAATGAAAACACAAGATAATTAAACAATAAAAAGAAGGAAAACAATAATGGGAGAGAACCTTAAATTAAATGTTGTGAGTAAAATTCAAAGGAGGAAGAGCTCTATGGTTAGGATGTTGAAGAGTTGGGGATGCCTAACCAAACTAATATCGCATGTATTCAAAGCGCTACATTAGCAATGTAGACACAAGATAATTGAAAAACAAAAGGAAGAAAAATATGAATGACAAGGCACCATGAATTAAATGTTGTGAGTAAAATTCAGAGGAAGAGCACTATGGTTAGGATGTTGAAGAGTTGGAGATGCCTAACCTTCTAGTTGTTCATAACAAGCTAATATAACCTATAAATTATAAACTATTATACAAAGTTGCATAAAGTGTTCTTATGCAAGGACGAGAAGGTTTGTATAATTTTTTTTGAGATTGTTTTCTGTAGAAGCATTAAGTGCCAAAAATCTAACTATAATTATGTGATTACTAAGAAAATAAGGTTGAGAAAATCCATTCCATGTTGGTTTTCCTATTTGGGTTTCCAAGGTAAAATTGTGTTTTCTATTGTTTGTTTTCTTGATTTTTGGTTGTTTAATAATTGTTTGAGTGTGGTTTACATGTAGTTACTTAATTTATTATATTATTATTATATTATTTTTTATTTTTATTTTTTTTAACCAGAAAAGAGAAATTTTGTATAAAAATATATGTTTTTGGACACAACCATACGACAAAAATTATAAAATGGGAAGCTCATGCTTTTAATATCTTCAAGAGAATAATTCCCAAAATCGAGAAAAACCCTACATTTACCTACTACTAGACTGATAGAAAGCATTGGATTGGTTACATATAATCTCTGGAAAATGGATTTTTTTTTTGCATTTGAAATTCATTCTCGCTATATTTAGAAGTGGAGAGATCCTCCCAAGGCTATTTCCTCCATAGGAGGCACCATTAAATTTTAGTATGGAAGACAATAGTATATAGGATGGAAAAAGAACTCATAGGAGAAGTAAATTTGCAATTGACTTAGAAAGGCATGAAGATCAACCACTTCTTGATACAAAGAATCTAACTCATCCTAAGTGTTGGGCATCTAGAATTTGTGCTCCACTAACCAGCCCATTTCCATGATCATAGTTGAAACTATTTGTTGAAAATAGCAACAAGAAATGCTAAAAATAGAAGTGCTAAAATTAGCACTGCTATAATTAGCATTTCAGGATACCTTCCTATTTTAGTTAGTCCCTGGACTAAAATTGAGAAGTAAAATTTGAATTTGATCTGAGCCGTTGTTTGTAAAATAATTAATTAATTCATCTTGAGTTAATTAGTTGTAGAAAATAAAACATGAAGTCTATGTGAAGACATGCAACAGTTTCTCCATTGATTGAGGAATTTATCCCTTAGTTAAAGAGATAAGGATGAGTTGTAATTTGAGTTGTAACTAGTTAGCTCAATTAACTAAGTTAAGTACAATTAGATTAGTTCAAATAGTTTGTTGAACTAATTGTGAGTTCAGTTAGTTAATGCATGCATGCATGTAACTGCTGCACTTCAGATAAGTTAATATTCTCTCATAAATAACTCATGCATGTCAATTCAGACAGAGACCTAGTTGAGATCAGATGATGGGATAGTGTATTATCTATTCTAGGAATATTCCATGGAGGATATCTCTTGCATGTAGAAGGAATTAATTCCTTGGAGATTACGTAGTTACTTTTGGGTTTGGTGAGTGTCTGATAAGGCCAATTCACACAGGTGGCAACATTGGACCCCAAGGAAAACCACGCAAGGAAATAAGAGGCTTGGAGGGCTGAGGGAAGGCATATCTTGGGTCTATTCAGTCTATGAGTTGTATTTTTTCGATTGTACTGAGAGCAGGATAGCCTGTGAGCTGATTCTTTGTGTAATCTGAACATATTTCCACTTGTATGATAATACAGAGATCGAGGTTTTTAGTTGAGGCTTTCCCCAGAGTATTATTCTGTGTTCATGTGTGATTGCTTTCTCATTATTAGTTATATGTGTTCTATTTTATCTTGCTCAAATTCGATTAAGCTTCCCCAAGTTTGTTGTAGAAGTAGATCTTGTATTTTTCTTTAGTATATTGCATAATCTGTTGATCTACAGTGGGAATTTCTACACTATTTGACTATGTTGAATTTTCAATGGGAAGAGATATTGTTGAAGTTAGCATAATTCCTCCAACTAGTAAGACTGAGAATATTTTCCTTTCTCTTAGGGACATTATTATACAATTCAAACGATGAGATATGAAGAGAGCATAGAGGTTACCTAAAGATATGCTACTAGGAATTAGCTCGAAATAGGGTAGCCTGAAATTTTTTAATTCCACACAAGAAGATAGGACCAACAACATGGAAGAACAAGAAAGAGATAAACAATAAAACAAACACCAAAGAATAAAGGCTCCCTAAAGAGTTATAAACAAGAGTTGGCTAGATAAAATGTGGCTAATAACTTCTTACTCCACACAATAGAAAAATCCCAACAACAAGCATGAATAAGCAAGGCTAAGCATCATACAACCGCAAGAAAAACTAGAATCCCAAGGAATGAGAGAGAGGACTCTTCCTTTTAAAGGAACACTTGAAATTGGACCAACATAAAGGAAAATTCACCCTAAAAGGACTAGGGTTTTGTAGAGAAACAAAACCTTAGTAGGAAATAGCCAAGACTAAATCTGAAGGATTCTCCACCAAATTAGTAGACTTGCATTTTAAATTTAACTCCATTGAACACTTCCCATCTTTAAAATGGAACGAGAAACACTCGAAATGTGATTATCATCCATTGAAAGAATAAAAATATTTAGAAAAGATGGAGGATCATCATACATAAGGTTTCCATAGAGGCTACAATGGATGGAGCCACCTGAAAACCAAATGTGTTGCATAAATTTTCCAATTGCACCACAATTCACCATACCTAATTGCCACTTTGGGTTTCATATTCTCCCCTTTCCACATATCCATCAGGGAAAATTCATGCCAACCATTTACCAAATCCATCAAAATTAGGCTTGGAACTAAAACTCTCTGTGCGGGCCTACTTGCATTCATACCAACCCACTTGAACCTCCTATTCCATTCATGTAGGAATATACATATGATGTATTGGAGCTATTGTTTCACCTAAAGGATGAACATGTAGCATTTTCCCCCAAGTTCAATGCAAATATGGATGCAAGTGGACACCATGGAATTATGGATATTGTTCATCATTAGCTCACTAAAACTCTCCATTTTGATTTCCATAATTCCATAAGGTGAACACAAAAACATTTCCAATCACCGTAGATTTAATGGAATGTGGGAGTAAGTGACATGGTCATTAATCAACGATGAGCCTAAATCTAGAGATGTAGAATTATTTTCCATTCAATATGGTATAAAATTCTTGTTCCAAAGGATATGGAAACAATTAGCCTTTAAGAATTGATCCAGGAGAGGCCTAATATGATGAAAATTTGAGATAAGATGTAGGTCTCTAGGAGAAGTACCCTTCTGAATATACTCTATTATGATTTTCAAATGTCAAATAATCATTCCACTCACACATTATGCCATATTCCTCTCACCACATTATGTCATATCTATGAGGCAAGGTTACTGTCTACAACCATCCCTTGAGCTATCCAATGAAAATACACCAAGATGATAAAATAAATGTGTTCTCCTAGTTTGTACGCATCAGTGAATGTGTAAACTACATGATTTTAAATAAATAGCATATACACTCATTGCTATGTTTTTAATTCAAGTATTGAATACATGATGGATGGATAAAAGCATTAAATTAGTATTCGGTTTCTATTCCAACAATGTCTAACATTAAATGAGTGGTTGATTCATTACCTACGACCGATTTAAATGGATTTATGATTAAATTTGAGTTCTATGGGATATGGTGATAACAGTAACAAAAATGAGAAAAATGAAGTGGTTGCATATTGTTATTACTTGACTATATTTTGAATGGGTATATTTTTGTTAGATGGTTCTTTTAAAATCCATCACATTTATGTTGTTGTTGTGAATAGATGTTTCCAACTAGTTAATGTATTCCATCATCATTGTAAAGGATGATGATGAATGATGATAAATGGAGAAATTAATATAAAGAAGAAAAAAATAATAATAGGATCCAACATGTATTAGTTTATTAATATAAGATGACAATAATTGTATTAATACTAATAATATAATAATATAGAATTAGCAATATTAATAATAATTTTCTTTTGGTTTTTTAATTTAACTAGAAAAAAGAAATTTTGAATAAAAAACTATGTTTTGGGACACAACCATACAATAATAGTTACAAAAAGGGAATCTCATGCATTTTATATCCTCAAGAGAATAGTTCCAAAAAGATAGAAAAATCCCACATCTACCTACTATTAGACTAATATAAAACATTGGATTAATTACATAAAATCTTCAGAAAATTGATCCAGATCTCTTCAGTTACTGAAATTAACCAAGATCTTTTACTTCTGTGATGTTAACAGAATTGCATGTGAAAGAGTATGAAAAGAAACATTTGCATTCTTTAAATAATATGAAACATAACGACAACCATCAAATCAAACAACACACACACATTGATAATAGAGTTTACCCAATGTGAGTTACGTCTCCAGACCTAGTGTCAAGAGTGGGGAGGTCACTTCTTTAAATGCTGCAAGATGATGATTAGCACAAGGTACATTCTTGTCATTAAAGGATAAATTCCCTCAACTAGAGTGGTATGTCTCTCCACGAGACATTCTCCTATAGGGACTCTCACTCATATGGTTCCTCCTTCAACATGACTATATAATAAATTCTCACATGATGTGGCATACAAGTATCCTTCAATATAGTTGTAACAAGGATCTAAACAACAAAATCATCATCTCAACAAATCAAAAGAAAGACATGGCATCATTACATCATATACCTCCACTTTCGAGGCTGATCTGAGATTGCAAAGCTCTTCTATAGAAATGGACATCATCATTGAATTCGTGGAATGAAATCATGTTGAATGACTGTAAACTAGAATCTTTTTTGGCACCGTCAAGATCTGGGCCCTTGGGAATCTTGAAGATTCCCCAAATATTCCTTACTACTCACTGCCTTAAATTCCGCTTCTCAGATGAGGGAATAGATCACACCATCATGTTCCTTGTGAACTTACAAGAAAAATGACTATAAAGTCGGCATCATTCTGCGAAAAAATCAACCTCAAAGGGAATCCTTTAGATTCCTCAAGATTTTGCAAAGATTCTTCACTACTGATTGCATTAAATTATAGTGGTCAGATGAGGAAACTGATCACA
>APFE030025283.1:0-19289 GCA_000404065.3 Pinus taeda | reverse complement strand
TGGAGCATCCACCAAATGGATGTCAAGACTACATTCCTGAATGCCACAGTTGATGAGGAAGTCTATATAGAACAACCCTTGGGATTTGAAGTTAAATATAGAAAGGCATATGGGTGCAGATTGAAGAAGGAATTATATGGCCTCAAACAAACACCAAGGGCATGGTATGCTAGGATGGATGCATACCTTCAGAGATTACATTTCACAAAGAGTTTTGTTGATCCAAAGCTTTATATTAAGGTGGTGAAGGGAGAGCCGGTAATTATTCTTATGTATGTGGATGACCTTCTCTTGACAGGTTTGGAAGGTCGAATTGAAGAATGTAAGAAGAAACTAGTAGCAGAATTTGACATGAAGGATCTAGGGTTGATGCACTATTATTAGGGACTATAAGTATGGTAAGGGCCTGATTAGATTTATCTAGGTCAAGGAAAGTACGTGATCAAGATGTTAAAGAAGTTTGACATGATGAATTGCAAACCAATGACAACCCCAATGATCACAAATTTGAAAAGAATAAGAAATTCTGAATTGAGCCCTTTGGATCCTTTCGAGTATAGACAATCAATTGACTCCCTGATGTACTTGGTGAATACTCGACCAAACATATGCTTTGCAGTAAATGTTCTCATTCAATTCCAAGTGGATTCAAAACATTATCATTAAATAGAAACAACACATATTCTGAGATATTCACAAGGAACCATCCACTACTGCCTAAAATGCAATAAAAGAAGTGATGTCCACTTGATTGGATATACAGATTTCGACTGGGGAGGTAGTGATCAAGATGGAAGGAGAAGTATATGAGGGTGTTTCAGCTTGGGATCTTCCATGATCTCATGGATAAGCATAAAGCAAGATACAATTTCTTTTAGTAGTGCTAAGGCATAGTATATTGCAGCCTGTGAAGTAAGAAGAGAAGTGATCTAGTTGAGGAAGTTGTTATCTAACCTATTTGAAGGACCTATGGACCCTATAGTGATACACTGTGATAACACCAATTGTATTTGATTCTCTAAATACCTAGTGTTTCATGGAAAGACGAAGTATATCAACAAAAAGTATCACTACATTCGGAAGCTAGTCCAAGATGGTGTATTGCAGCTACAATATATCTCCATCGATGAGAAAGTAGCTAACATATTGAAAAACATATCTTCCTAGTAAGAAGATTGTATTTGAGAAGAAAGCTTGGTTTGGTTAATGTATCATCCCTAGTTGAGAGGGAGAGATAGGCACATCATTCTTGTCTTCACTTGGAAAGACATAATGGAGGATTGGGTAAGAAATCTGGCATATGATACTCTTTGAAGATGAGGTAGGGAATCCAAGATGAGAGTAATCGTGGACTGATATTCTTTAAGGAATAGTTATCCAAGATAAGAATAGTCCAAGGAAGTTCATACTTTGTGAACACACGGGTGGGGTATGTACCTTGAGAGATAATGATGATGGTGTCTATAAATGATTGGTCTCACCAACATTATGCTCTGGCCTTGTGGAGAGATAGAGTTGTTAGTCAAGGCCTTTCTATATGATAATGTTGTTTGTTATGATGCTAAACATATAGGTTACCAATCTGACTCTTCTTATGAGATCTCTTCATATTGATAATGTCCATGTACCATTTATGAATACCTCCATAGTTAAGAGGGAATGTTGAAAAATGTGTAACTAAGTTCGGTCTTCATAAATATGAAATGTACTTTTGATTCTCGTAAAATGTAAAATGAAAGAAAATTATTATTATTATTATTAGAGCATGGGTTCCATGCTCAAGGTCTTTTATTTTGAAGGTCAAGCACCCATTGAGTGCTTCTATAGTTTTTCCTAGGTCAAGAAGTCAAAATAGTCATTGTCATAAGTTGCAGACCCCTTCGGGCACATTGTAACTTGTAAATAAAATTATTGTTGTCTTTAAAAGTGTCAAAATGCCCTCCAAGATCAAGTTGGCCTGGCAGATGGCAAGTTGGCCTAATTTGAGGAGTCGTCCACCTTTGAGAAGTCTATATAAAGGAGGAAAATTGACCTCCTTGGAGTACATTCATCTCTCACTCATAAAAGTGAAGGAAGTAGAGGAAGAAGGCAGCGAAGAAGGAAGAGGACAAAGAAGACTTGGTTTTGGGCTATTTCTCTCTCACATGTGCGAACGAAGGTTAGGGTTTATGAAGTAGATCTAGGATTTTCCTCTACAAGTTTGATCTTGAAGAAGAGAAGGCGAGAAGGTTAAATGAAGGTCACAAGAATCCATCCTCAAGCTCCAAAAGTCAGAAAAAGCCAAGCGAAGGTCTAAGGAAGTCCTGGGAGGCTAAAATAAGTTCACACATGTCGCAACAACAACTGCAGGAGGGCCGAAAATTTCAGGTCTGCAGTGGAGGCTGAAATTCTACAGTTGGAAGTCGAAGTTGTGCTACTGGAAGAGATTTGAATGGGTTTGACTTGAACAAGGAAAGCACATCATCTGGAAAGGTTGGACTTGGTCTTTGAGGGTATTGCTCTCTATGTTCTTGTTCTTCTTGTTTTTTGTAGTTGTTTGATGATAGACAAACATAATAATAATAATAATAAGTGAAGCGAATAAGTAAGATAAGTAAAAAGACATCACAATCAATTATCAAAGAAAGAGAAATCACTCTAATCATTTCCCTTTAGATTTCTCAACACCTATCTTCAGTGAGAACTTGACATTAGAATTGGATCGTCACTTCTCATAGGAAGAGAGATCTTAGAAGGGGAAGGAAAAGGGGACTTCCATTGAGGATTGCTAAAGGCTCATTGTTCATAGCATCTTCCTTTGTGTCTCTTTGTAGACCTATTTGTCATCAGTTCATTGGAAATAAATGATTCATGCTTCTCATTTCTTGATCATGTCCATTTCTATTTGTGTTTGTCTCTTAGTTAGCTAAGTTGCATTGTATTTTCATGAATATTTACATTATGCTTCGTTTGTTTATAAATTTTAAATTAATCTATAAATACACTATATTTTCAAAATAAATATATAAAATGATGAAAAATAATCAATTAAAAATAATACATATGTTTATTTATATTATTTTATATATTTCTAAATTAAATATTTTTTAAAGTTATTAGAAACTTACCTAAGTAAATGCCTTAAAGATATTTGATTATAAATTTATTAAACAAGATTTAATTTGTTTTGTTGACCATTTTGTAACACATTATCTGCATATAAAATTAAAATATATAACTGTAGTTAAAATAAAAAGCTAAAATATATCATATTTGATTTTCAATATAAAACAAAAGTACATAACTCTTCATCGAAAAACAATGCTTCTAGATCAGGTGTACATAATACTTGTTATAATTTAATCTTTATTTAAATTAAAATTATATTCAATTGTGTTAATTATAACTTTCCCGAAACAAATTGGGAGAACTTTTTTGACGAGTGGAGTTGAATTTTGAATTTGAAAAAGTTGTTGAAGATATTTAGTTTTTATAAATTTCAAATATCCTTTGCGCTTTGGATTCTGCCTGTTCTGGGTGTGATAAAAAGCATTTCAATCACCTTCAACCGCTAAGTTAATTGATGAACAGAGATCCAAGGGATCCAAGGGTTACCACAGGATCCGACGGTGGAGAGATTTTGATCGTTAAAGCATTAAAGACGAACTTAGCTTTTGTATGCAATATATAATAACATATTTCCTCTCCCTGCAGTGCATTCTCGGCTCTCTGTGCTCTCTCTCTCTCGATGTTGTTGTGTGGTCTTTGGAGCTCTCCTCTTTGTTTTTCGGTTTATCTTTATGTTGCCTTCTGTTTATATGGGTTTGGAATGTTGTTTTGTTTGCCTTTATGTTGCCTTCTCTTTGTTTTTCGGTTTATCTTTATGTTGCCTTCTGTTTATATGGGTTTGGAATGTTGTTTTGTTTGCCTTTATGTTGCCTTCTGTTTATGTGGAAACTATGTTACCAGAAACGGGAAACGGGAAACGAGAAACGAAAACGAGACGAGAAACGGAATTCAGAGGTTTCGCATTCAAGAAACGAGGAGAGAGAAAAATAAGAAAATATAAAGAAAACATAAAACAAAACATTCATTTACATAACAAAACATTCATTTACATAGCTGAAAAATGTAATCATCCCATTTATGATTTACCCATAATGGATTAGTGTGTATGGCCAGATGACGGGCCGAATATATGACCCTGCTCCAATGCTAGGGAGATACAACAGTGGACTCATATGACCTCCTACAATGCAGGGAGATATAACAGTGGATTATAGCCTGCTCCAAATTAGTAACTTCTAACATTAAAAATCTTTGTGGGATTGATGTTGGGTGTAGAGTTTGGGTTGATTTATGCTATTTGAGTTATAAAAACTATAGCTTTATCGGAAAAATGGGAGATAATGGAAAATACATGGGAAATGCCACAAATCCTGATTGTAAATAAGCTTGGGTCCAAATTGGCAATTGAAGCGACATGTGCAATGAAACTATGTGCTTTCAATCAAACTATAGATTCCCTGTCTGAGAATATTAGTGTAATCGCTCAAATCTTCGTTAGACATTCTTCAATGTGCATTGTTGAAAATACACACTCCAAACCACCTCCAAACAGGTAATGAAAGTTAAATTTTGAGTGCTGACCATGAAGACCAGAGTGCAGGGGAATAGACTCTGGATATACCTGCACAGCAAGGGTAACTCTTTTTGCTTCTCATCTTGATCGTTTCAAAACCAAATTCACTCAAAAGACAATCAATGTACCGTTATTTCAAAATGAACTGGTAATCAAACTTAGAAGAAGGTTATGGAATCCGGATCATAGTGTACATTTCTTAGCACAGACTGAACACGGGATGGCTGTTTTGCTTGCCAAAATGCAAATGCAAGTACAACCCAATTCTTCAATGGGTTTATTATAATCCTTTGTATGGCCGTCTCTTCCACGACATTTTTAGGTGCTGACCATGAAGACCAGAACGGACGTAGAAAACGGCGTTTTCCGTCCCGTTCCGTTTCTTGTGCGTTCTTTTCCAGAAACCCTTGCTACCGTCCCGTTTCTGGTAAGTGGAAATGTTGTTTCAATTATTGTTGTTTCAATTATTGTTATGTGCATGTCGGTGGATGTTCGTCTATGAGAAAGAAACAGATAACTCTCAGCTGAAGAGACTTTGATGGCGTAGCATTCTGTGAATTCATGGAGCCTGGAAGTGATCTACATCAGCGGTGATTGTAAGTGTGGACTGGAATTAAATTTGATTTCAATTTAAGGAGGGAGGAAGATCAAGCTGAAGATACTTTGATGGCGTAGTATTCTGTGAATTTGTGTCAATAATATTGAAATATTGATTGTAAGTGTGGATTGGAATTAAATTTGATTTCAATCTAGAGAGGGAGGAAGATCAAGAAGGATGTTATGTGGATTTGCAATATTACATCACATTAGTTATACTGATCTTTGCGTTTCTTTTCCTTTCTTTCTTTGATTGCAATTTGCCAATCAAGATCATACAAGGAAATAAGTTTTGAATTCGATCTTGTGATTTCCGACAGGCCAAACAGCTTACGATGGATGAAATAACTGGAATTGCTGTTGGATTTCCCTTGAAGTTTTACTTCAGGTACAATGTTTCCTCTGGCTTTGAGAAGTAATAGATCTGTTTATGTTTTCTTGGCTGTATAAACAATCCTTTTATGTTTTCTTGGCTGTATAAACAATCCTTTTATGTTTTCTTGCCTCTGGTTTCGAGAAAGAAAGAACATATCTATTTCAATTTAACGAGTGAGGAAGATGAAGCCAAATATATAGTTGTATTACATATTATATATTTATCTCTGCGTTTCTTTCCCTTTCTTACTTTGATTGCAATGGTTTCGAGAAAGAAAGAACATATCTATTTCAATTTAACGAGGGAGGAAGATCAAGCCAAATATATAGTTGTATTACATATTATATATTTATCTCTACGTTTCTTTCCCTTTCTTAATTTGATTGCAATTTGCCAAGATCTTGCAAGAAAAAAGTTTTGACTTCGATCCTGTGATTTCCGACAGGCCAAACAAGTTACGATGGAAGCAGGGGCTGCGATGGAACAATTGGAATTGGTGTTGGATTTCCCTTGATGTTCTACTTCAGGTACAATGTTTCCTCTGGCTTTGAGACGTAATAAGTTGGATTTCCCTTGATGTTCTAATTCAGGTACAATGTTTCCTCTGGCTTTGGCTTTGAGAAGTAATAGATTTGTTTATGTTTGCTTGGCTGTATCAGTATGTACAATCCTTTATGCGTTATTGCCTCTCTGGTTTCTAGAAAGAACGAACATATTTATTTACTTCCTGGTTTTTTTTGGTTTCAATAAATAAAGAAACAGATTAAATTTGTTGAAGTTTTCGGACTGTAAATGTAAATTAATTCGTCTGGTTCATATTCTTAGAAAGACGAAAAATGAGTAAATGAAATCCATGTATCATGCCTATCTGTGTGCTTTGAATTTGAGCTGCCCTGTTTGCACCTCATTTCTTTCTCTCTGATCACTCTTGAAATCCTTCACTTTATAATTTTGATTATTTTACTTTTTTAAATCCTTAGCTCAAGGTATTCTGGAAAGAGAAAGAGAAATCGTAATCGATTCTTTACGTTTTCCCGCTTAGAAATAACCCTTCATGTTTTCTTTCGTATGGTTTAGATTCTCTGAGTTCGAGAAGGGATGGATCACATTACTTTCATTTTTTTGGTTTTCTTTATTATTTTAATTTTTTTTTTCCCAGAAAAATAGATAGTTTCAATTTGTCCATCCCGAGTTTGAGTTTTGAAGATGGGTTAAAAATAGTAATAATAAACCCTTTAATTATAATTTTGTAATTTTATTTTAGTTTTCCAATTATTTTTAAGCTAGTTGCTCATCATAAATTTTATTTTTATTTCCCGATGGTTTAAAACAGTTTTATACATGTTGCCAAATACATTAAGTTTAATTTCTATATAATAAGTTGGTCATATACAAATTTAGAATTTGGGTCATTCAATAATAAAGGAAGGGAGAAAATTATTCTTATGGATTATTTTCAAGAGTATCACCATATAAATAAAGTGTTTTCTAATTTCATTAACCGTATTTATGGTATAAAATAATCTATTCAATTTAACCAATTCTTATACTGGATTACTATTGAACACAATAATTTTTTTCTACAATATTAATATTTTTTAAAATTTCTCTTTAGACATTAACTCATATAAATAAAGTGTTTTCTAATCTCATTAACCGTATTTGTGGTGTAAAATAATGTATTCAATTCAACCAATTCTTATACTGGATTACCATTGAACACAGTAATTTTTTATACAATATTAATATTTAAAAAAAATAGACATTAAATTTCTATGAAATGTTTAGATTTCTCTACATTAAATGCCTTTTTGCTTCATATTTATTCCTTGTATTTTTTGCACAAAGGATATATATCTTTAATGTAGTTGATCCAACCAAAGTTGAGTTGGGATTTTCAGAACATTTTGGATTCAATTACAGTTATATCTAAAAATTATCACTTTTCTAGGGTTTTTCACCATAGATTTTTGTTTTGATGAAGACCCAGAAAATATATATATATATATAGATATATTGACAACATAAATCTAAGAATTAGGATTATCTCAACATAAATCTAAGAATTAGGATTATCTGTGACCCTTTTTATTTAGTAATTACCATTGAATACAATTTCTTGATACCACTTTAAACATAATTATGTGAATCTTGATAATACAATTTCTTGATACCACTTTAAACATAATAATTATGTGGATCTTGATGCCAAACTGCAGAGACCTACCATCATATTTCACTTGCATTTCATTAGTTTATATGGTTGGTTTTTCATTAATAGTTTATATGTTTGATTTTATTTTAGTTGTGAAGTCTTTTTTTGTAATTGTTGGATTTTATGTGAATTTTCTCATGTGATACATTCAAATGGCTTGAAGATCAAGATTTAATTGTGAAAGTGATGGTATAGCTTACAACCCTTTGTGTAGATTCTGTAGATGCATGTTTTTATTTAAACTTTTTGAAAAGTCTTTAAAAAAACCTAGTTTCTAATTTTAAAATATAATCTAAAGTATGGGTAGAAAAACAAGGGAAAAAAAACTAAATAAATTTCAAGTTAATTTGAAACCTTAACATTAAGTATCATAGAGGATTCTATAATAAAGCTTCACTAGGACAAACGGTTTCTCATTTTAAAATATATTCCAAGTAAAGCTTAACACATAAATATGTTGATCAAAACAAATCAAACTTACGACACACATAAATACATTGATTAAAACAAATGCAACTTATGAGGAATGTAATGAAGGGTATATATATATATATGTATATATGCAGCATTTACAATTTTTTTCTTAGTAACAATGAAATGGAATGTGTTACATTTTTTTGTTTTTATTTAATTTTATTATCATGTGAAATATAGAATATAAAGAAAATATAAAATCATTTCATTTTTTAAAAAATGTTTATATTTTGTTAGTTACTTTTTGTTTTAAAATATATTTATGTACTCTAGAATCATTATATATTATTTTTAAATGAAGAATCATTAAATATTTTTTGTTTTCTTTATATTAGATAATGTTGGAAATCCTTCCAGTAAATAAAAATCCTTCCAGTAAAAAATCTACAAAACATTTTCTTAATAATTTATGAGTACGTAATATGTTTCAACTCCATTTATGAGTACATAATATGTTTCAACTCCAACTGGAAGGATGCTCCAACTTTCCCTAACATCACCCTGTCACCCTAAAGTGTTTTCATGCTACAACTTGAAGGTTACGTCAATCACCTTCCTTGCACCACCCAACCACCTTGAAAATGATAATAGAATATGCAAACAACTGTTGGCTCCCGTACCAAGGATAATAGCTCACTTACAAAATCAAACTTCTGCAAAACAATACCAAACCAGACTACTTCAACAGTAAAACCCATACTACTACCCAAACCATACTTATAAAATTTTCTGCAAAGTGATGTAACTAGTAGACTGAATAAGAGTTCATGTACTTCTGATGCCTTCTGAAGTTAACTAAAGATGTTGCCAATGCAATTCTGGTCAAACTGAATTGTTCCACCAATGATCAAACTTGTAAGGCAAACAATCATCAATTACAAACCCTTTGAATAGTGCTTTCAATGATATTACAAACCCTTTGAATAGTGCTTTCAATGATATTACAAACCCTTTGAATAGTGCTTTCAATGATATTACAAGAACTAGATTAAAACCACATGTACGTTGATCCAAGCATAAGTGTTGAATTAACTCTTAAATCACTGGTTAGGGCATGAGAATACTTGCTTGAAATTTCACACCAGATCAGCTTTGAAACAGTGACAAAATTCAGCCAATTAAAGTTGAGTAATTAAAATACAGGGAACCTCCAGATCCGTCTTAAATTCTGCTTAATGACCATTGTAAGAAACTATTTTTGTGCAGAAGGCGGCTTAAAAAAATGCATTCAAACAACCTCTGCCTTAACTTTATTTTCAACTTCCATAAATTATACAAGGCTCGAAGGGGATTTAATAGACGACCCAATTCATGGTTATAACTTTGGAAAATATTGCACTTTAGAAGAGTGCGGATGGCACCAATTGATCATCAAGAAGTCATGGGCCAACATTTCTCTAGAACTCAGATTGATCACATATTTGTAGCCCACCTATATCCCCTTCAAACGAAGCTCGGGTCTTCACTGAATTGAGCCCTAAATAGTGTCGAATTGTTAGGCCAACGTTTCTCTAGAACTCAAATTGATCACATATTTGTAGCCGACCTATATCCCTTTCAAACAAAGCTTGGGTCTTCACTGAATTGACCCTAAATAATGTCGAATTGTTATCACATAAGTGCCTCAGAGGCTCGGATTCTTACCACTCTGTTCCAAGACGATTGAATAAATGACCTTCGAGAGTGGCGGAATGTCCCTTAACCAACAACAAAGCTTTGAAGGTATACTATTCTTGGATTGCTTTAGAGCCAGATAGCGAATCCCTTTCAGACATGCGGATTTCTATGAGTTTTGCAATGGGATTTTTATAAGCTACAATTAGGTTCGGTGCAAGAACATGGCCGGATTTAGCTTAAACATCTGAGGTCAGACTTACACCACAAAAACTCTGAAGTTTACCCAAAATCAAAAGAGCCATTCCACCTGCAACAGAGAAGGAACCCAGCGTATACCCATGGTACACAGATAAACGTTAAGCCCAAACCAAACTCAGAACTTCGACCACTCCTTAAGATATGCTTCGACTACTCCTGGCCGCAAGGATTTCTAAACTTTAGATCTGTGTTTGATGAGGAAAATAATAGCCCTTAAAGTTTTTTAGAAGACATTATTCAGGGAGCTGACTAGCAATTTTCGAAGGGAAAATAAAATTAAAATTAAAATTATTTTTTCATTTGGGACCAAAAAATTAAATGAGGCCAACTTTTAATTTTAAAATTAAAATTCTTTTGGAGCTAAAAGTATTCTTAACTTTAGGTTGACTTTAATGAAGATGGAAAATGGAATTCAAATTTCAAATTTCATAGTTTGGAGCAAACATTAATTTAATAAATTTGTTTGAAGCCCACAAATCAATAATAAGTTGTCATGTCACCTTAATTTGGGTTTTGACCTTCAAGATGGGGGCTTCATCTCTTACACTTTGTAGCTCCCATGACGTATCATATATCGTCGAAATTAGCATATCATATACGGTTGGAATTAGCAAGATGGGGGCTTGATCTCTTACACTTTGTAGTTCTCGTGACGTATCATATACCGTCAAAATTAGCATATCATATACCGTTGGAATTAGCAAGACGAGGAGAATCCAATAAAGGTGGTCTTGTTTAAAAAAACCATGAATTGCCATGCATTTTAGTCAACAAAGGCGGGGAATATTCTAGTGTTGCTTGGTTGACATCAATGACAACCAAAATTTAATAGATAACATTGTTTGCATTCTTTATATATTGATAAAAGTTATTTTTATAATATTATTTTTGTGATAATGTTTTTAAAAGAAATTAAAATGAGTAGATACTTTTCCATTAATTTAAGTCATAATTTTTTTTTAAATTTATTTAGCTATAATTTTTTAAGTTTAAAAAGAAATATATTTCTAAAGACTTATGTTATCCATAATGTTTAAGAAAACTTTTCTGATTGAGATAGGCCCCAAAAATCCTATGTGATCTCAATCCGAAAAAATTCTCTAAGAAATATATTATTAATTTTTTATATAACCATTTAATATTTTTTAAATACTTTTTATTAAATTTTTTATTTAAAATAATAAAATAATTATTAAATGCATGCAAATTTTACCTTCAAATTAATTTATTTTTCTTTTTTTATGAAAGGGATCTCACTCTCTTCCATGAGATCCCATCCATCCAAAAATAAAAAGGTGATTTTTCTATTTCTCCTTCTTTTTCCTTTATCCATAAATTCATCACATAAACCCATATATTCATGACACAAACCCAAAAACATTAAATAAGAATCACAAACCCAAAAACATTAAATAAGAATCTGTTAGTTGGAAGAAGTGATGTATTTTTCGGTGATAGGGTTCAAATAAATTACTTATTGTGAAATTAAGTAGATGCGCTTCATCTTGGACTATATGTATACAATCTGACACATAATTTTGTTTTAAGATCACATTCGTGTCAGGAATACATTCGATAAATTGCATTTGGAGAATCTCTTATATAAATTATATATAGCTTTTTCTGACCTGGAAAAAAAGTTGCATTGGGAGAATGTAAAAAAACTCAACAACAATTCGTTTATTCGTTTATTGTATTAGAGATTCACGTGATTTCCATTTTTTATGACAAAAACTAGTACTAAGAGTGATTTAAAATCATGTAATTTGTCAAACATTCGGCACAATCTAAAAAGTATGTTTTCCATACAATTCTTTTAGGAAAAAAAGGCCATCCTACTCTAAGCCTCTTTCAATGATTGGTATTGAATTCTATCAATCATACTTTTTAAGAAATTGTCGGTCTTTAAGAGCTACAATTAGGTTCGGTGCAAGAACATGGCCGGATTTAGCTTAAACATCTGAGGTCAAACTTACACCACAAAAACTCTTAATTTTACCCAAAATCAAAAGAGTCATTCCACCTGCAACAGAGAAGCAACCCAGCGTATACCCATGGTAGACAGATAAACATTAAGCCCAAACCAAACTCAGAACTTCGACCACTCCTTAAGATATGCTTTGACTACTCCTGGCCGCAAGGATTTCTAAACTTTAGATCTGTGTTTGATGAGGAAAATAATAGCCCTTAAAGTTTTTTAGAAGACATTATTGAGGGAGCTGACTAGCAATTTTCGAAGGGAAAATAAAATTAAAATTAAAATTATTTTTTTCATTTGGGACCAAAAAACTAAATGAGGCCAACTTGACTTAGAAGGCTATTTTGAATTTTAAAATTCAAATTCTTTTGGAGCCAAAATGATTCTTAACCTTAGGTTGACTTTAATGAAGGATGGAAAATGGAATTCAAATTTCAAATCTCATAGTTTGGAGCAAACATTAATTTAATAAATTTCTTTTAAGCCCACGAATCAATAATAAGTTGTCATGTCACCTTATTTCGGGTTTTGACCTTCAAGATGGGGGCTTCATCTCTTACACTTTGTAGCTCTCGTGGCATATAATATACTGTCGAAATTAGCATATCATATATCGTCGGAATTAGCAAGATGGGGGCTTCATCTCTTACACTTTGTAGCTCTCGTGACGTATCATATACCGTCGGAATTAGCAAGACAAAGAGAATCCAATAAAGGTGGTCTTGTTTCAAAAAACCATGAATTGCCATGTCATTTTAGTCAACAAAGGCGGGGAATATTCTAGTGTTGCTTGGGTTGACATCAATGACAACCAAAATTCAATAGATAACATTGTTTGTATTCTTTATATATTGATAAAAGTTATTTTTATAATATTATTTTTGTAATAATGTTTTTAAAAGAAATTAAAATAAGTAGATACTTTTCCATTAATTTAAGTCATAATTTTTTTTTTTAATTTATTTAGCTATAATTTATTAAGTTTAAAAAGAAATATATTTTTGAAGACTTATGTGATCCATAATGTTTAGAGAGAGAACTTTTCTGATTGAGATAGGCCCCAAAAATCCTATGAGATCTCAATCCGAAAAAATTCTCTAAGAAATATATTATTAATTTTTTATATAACCATTTAATATTTTTTAAATACTTGTTATTAAATTTTTTATTTAAAATAATAAAATGAATTATTAAATGCATGCAAATTTTACCTTCAAATTAATTTATTTTTCTTTTTCATGAATTTTCATTATTTTTACCAACCTTGCTTCTGGTTGCTCACTCTCTTCCATGAGATCTCATCCATCCAAAAATAAAAAGGTGCTTTTTCTATTTCTCCTTCTTTTTCCTTTATCCATAAATTCGTGACATAAACCCATATATTCATGACACAAACCCAAAAACATTAAATAAGAATCTGTTAGTTGGAATCTGTTAGTTGGAATAGAAGTGATGTATTTTTCAGTGATAGGGTTCAAATAAATTACTTATTGTGAAATTAAGTAGATGCGCTTCATCTTGGACTATATGTATACACTCTGAAACATAATTTTGTTTTAAGATCACATTCGTGTCAGGAATACATTTGATAAGTTGCATTTGGAGAATGTAAAAAAACTCAACAACAATTCGTTTATTGTATTAGAGATTCACGTGATTTTCATTTTTTATGACAAAAGCTAGTACTAAGAGTTATTTAAAACTATGTAATTTGTCAAACATTCGGCACAATCTAAAAAGTATGCTTTCCATACAATTCTTTTAGGAAAAAAAGGCCATCCTACTCTAAGTCTCTTTCAATGATTGGTATTGAATTTTATCAATCATATTTTTTAAGAAATTGTCGGTCTTTATGAAAATACTCAAACATCTCTAGGTAACGATTTCGTTAATATTCCATCTTGTTTCATTATTTTGATTTCCTCTCATATTAGCGTATTTACTTATCCATTTTTTATTATTCAATTATTACACACTTGCTATTTTGGATCTTTCTACATTATATGCCCATTTCCCTAGCTTCTAGCCACCTCAAATTTATACTTTACATTCTCTATTCAGCTAAGGATTTGATTCGATGAGGCAAACATGTTAAGAACAGTTGGGAGTTGGAATTCTGCTCCCTTGATTTTCTCATCCAACCATGGTAAAGCTATGACGAGACATTAACTATCATGAGACATCATTTCCAGCCCTTTTGATAGTAATGATTTTCTTAAAAAAGAAACATCACAAAAGCAAAATTATATAATATCCAAATCTTTGTTCTATAAATTTATTCTTCAAATATTTGTGAAAAAATCAACCTCAGCAGAATGACTTCCTCAACTCACTTCTCACCAAAACAATATTCATTAACATCCACTATCCCATTCAAAATTCATTTTCCTCATCCAATTAACTTCGCACAATGACTTACTCAGCTAACTTCTAACCAAGGAAATATTCATAATTATCCAATATCCCATTCAAAACTCATTATCCTCACGCGGTAAACTTCTGCAAATATAGTGCATACAGCTCTAGCTGTTGCTCGGGCAAGTTACTTATATTTTATAATATGGATCATAAATATTACTAGTGTTTCTATGTTTTGTGTATCAATGACGATGCTCCATCCTATCTTATGCTACGCCACTAAAGCATTTGCACGAACCCTCACAAAGGAAAACTGCAACCACCAACAATCTTCGCTTTCCCGGTAACAATACTCAACTAACTACATATTTTTATCTGTTTTAACATGGGGAGGTTGCATTTATCCTATTGCAATCTCCGTTCCATGTGTACCGCTCTCCGCGTTGACATTTTACCACCATATAACCTCAACTCCGGTAACTCTCGAGATTAGCACAAGTACCACACAACCCGCCAATAAAAAAGGGCCAGGCTTGAACACTCGGAAGGCAATTGGAGTTGCCACCTAGTTTTCGGAGACACTAAAAAGTTAAAAACTAAGATGGGAAAAGTGATTAAAGATAGGCCACAAGTTAATTGAGAGTAATCTTGTTTTTAATGTCCTGCGATTCTTAAGATTTATGCGTGGCTTTGGTTAGGGTCATTACCACAAAGATAGATTAACAAGCAAATTAAATGAAGTTACAGTGGAATAAATTCTGGCACAGCAAGTGTCGCTTCTATTGGCCAATTGCATGATAGTTTTAAAGTTAGTGATCTCGTAAGTTGGCACTACATGGGGCACTTACATGGATCGTGCCTTGTACTGAAAAATGATCAAGTCAAACGATTATTGTCCTAATAGTGCTCTAAAGAATGGTATGATACATTGCTAGAACATGGTTCAAATTCAGTACTATGTTTTGTGATTCTAGTGGATGGGCACCTTGATATGAATGCAAGCTAGTTCTGGAAATGTAAAAAATACAAGACGACTGTAATGGACTTAGTTATTTCAACCCTTGGTCATTTTGTCACTTTAGATTTGGCTTCAGCGTGAAAAAAAGTACATGCTCTTAATACTTTCGACTAAAAGCAATCTTAAGCTTGAACAGAATCCTGAATTAGTAGGAGTTCTCTCATGGATTAAGCTTCCAACCATTCAATCACCTCCTACGAGCTCCTGAATTCGATATCCGCTGTGGTGCTTGTCCTGCAGCCTGCTCCTCTGGCATATTCATTGCCTGGGTTACGGCATTCATAACAATCAAACCCAATGGAACAAGGTACATCCACTGCAAGAAACATTTTGAAGTGTTAACCTTACAAGCAGATCTAAATATCTCCATCCATATACTGCAGCTACACAAATATGAACTTGACAGTTTTATTTAGACATTCATTATGTTTAGAACGAAAATAGAATTGATATAGCAATATAGGGCAAGCCACTTACATATTTGGCCTAGAATGACCTCTCTGGGGGTTTGATGGTTTCATCCAGTTCAATTGTCCTTTCGACTCCTAGAATATCTTCAATCATTGGAGGCAGCCTACAACCCAAAAAGGACCATGCTTTAAGGTTACTGCAGCCAAAGAATCATGCTCTCTAAAGCCAGAAAAATTTTCTCTGGCAGAATATCTACTCTGAAATTAGTAAATTTGAAGTTATATTTATTCACAAGGTACATGTTTCCCAATCTCAACATTTTTTATCTGACAAGTCATTTCATATAAAACCATGCATAATTCTCCAAATAGTTGGAAAATCCTAACAAACCTCCAATCAGAACTCCCACTATAAAAAAGTTATCATGTTTCAGTCAAAATCAGAAGGAACAAAAGCCTAAACATCTAGATTATAAACTACCTTGAAGACTGTTCACTGCTTTTCAATAGTGTCTTTGAATTGAAGGACCATCGTTTTGGCTGCATCCAGAAGAACAATTTTGCCAGATTATATAAAACACTTGAAAACAACCAAGAAAGAAAGCATATATTTTGCAGCAACAAAAATGACAGCGTATATTTTGATCTTCATTTTCAATCGAAGAAAAATAATAGTATTTACGGTTCACATAAATTCTCCAACTTACCATCCATAACATCTATGTGCCCTGCCTTTTTCCAGAACACAATTTAAATTTTGATTTTACTGGTTAAAACAATACGTACATTTGTATTAATCTGCATGTAGCTTCCCCTCCCAGGTAAGCTATGTAAACTGGTTCAGATGATAACGAATTTGTTGAAAAGCTAAGAGGGATAGAAACAGAAAAATGTCTATGTTGGCATTGAACTTATATATTCGATCCAAGAATCAGGGAGGTTTAGAAAATGCGTGACCCTTAAAATATTTGACCCTTCCACCAAAGGAAAGCTACTTGCAATAAAAATGGACTTTGAGACACATTGAAGCTAACAAACCTACGTATTTGTTTGTAAGATATGATACAGAAAGTGGACGGACCTGGGGGACTCTGGGATACTATCATACTATGAGACATGAAGAATATTAATACAAGAAGCGAACAATTTCAAAGTCGAAACCTTTTATGTCCTACAGAGAATTTAGAAAGCCTGGCAAGAGGAAGGGATCTTTCTAAAGTGAGATAGAGATAACCTAAAGGAGCCAACATAACATACTTCAATCGTTGCTAAATCAAAATTATAAACCAAGAAAATAGACAGTTAGATCATATTCTCTTTTTTAGAGGAAAGTTTCTGAACGAGAAATGGATATCCTCTTCGCAAAAGTTCTGCAACAGTAGCAGGTAAATAGAAAAGAAAACATAAAGCAACTATTCTCTCACCGCCATATTATGTAGAGGATTCTGTCCAACTGAATTGCATACAAACATTTAGATTCCAGATTTGAATGATTGGCCATTTCCCAACAGAACTATTGTCACCCATGTTTGACAAACAAGGTATTTCCACACAGGTCAAACATTTCAAGTAACTGCTCACACAAATGGATCAAAGATCAGTATGCCAGTGTATTTGTTGACACCTAATCCTCTGCGATTGGGTGAATTTGGAATGTGAACAGTCATCAAGAAGATGAACTGAGCAGTCACATTCTTTGTATATAGCAATAGCTACCTAATGAAATAAATCGTATCAGTTTTCTGCCAAACTGGAGTTACTCCAGCTCCTTTTTTTAGCCTTTGTGTCCGTGTAACTCCTGGTCTTCTCCACTGCTCCCCATATAATTCAATAACTGAGTACCTTACCTGCTTCTGTCTGCCATCCCTACGCTCTTTGTCTGATATTCCTCTGACATATTCCTCTGACATGGTATCTCTGCGCTCTCTGACTGACATGGTATGAACCCCTGAGACTGCACACTGCCTGGTTTGAACGCCTGGACATGTGATAATCCCTTAGAAACGTGGAGATGTGCTGCTGGAGTGTGAGATAACTCCTGCGTTCTTCGAATAGAAGTTCGAGAAGCATCTAGTGTTGGTACTCAGGTTGACATGCGTACTGCCGCGAGTGTTCAAGAAAAGGGTGGTGGCGTGCGTTGATAGCTGATGCTTTGGTCCGTGGGGTGCGTTCCAGAAGACGGTGGGAATACGCTTAGTTTTCAGACGTGGTGAAGGCTTCCAAAGCAAGGTTACCCCAACAAAAATAGTAAAAAGAAAAACTGTAATGGTGAGTATAGTTGCAGCCAATTCCATCTTGAGGAGAGGATCGGGGTTTCGGACAATGCCAATATTTCTTGAAAAAAACGCAACCACCTCTGTATTTATATTCGAGATGTTCTGGTTCTGGTTCTGTTGAGAATTAGATAGACATTTATTACAGAATTGTTAAAGAATAATACTGTTGTATGGTTGGGTCAGTGGGCTTTTAGTGCAGCAGATGTGATATCAATGTTTACAATTGGCCTCCGGCGTACATTTAAAGAAAGGTACTGAGATGAAATAATTCTTGTTTACGTTATAGTTTGGATATTGCACTGGTCAATATACAGAGGTGTGAAATTATTGTATGGTGAATGGTGTCAAATACATTTTCAAATGCTGTTGTTTCATTGGTGGGGTGAGCGTGGAATGAAATTTTATTAATTTTTATGGCAATATGTTATATGCTTGAGAAGTGGAAGGTATAACATATATATTGTTTCTCTATCAGCATAAGTTTTTTTTACAGAATGCATTCAATCATCTTTATCGTAGGAATAGTTCTCACTGGCATGGAGAACTATCCTGATTGGTCCCGGATGATACAACACACCCTCATCTTCAATGAGTTGTGGAAAGGAGTGTGTGTCGGAGAAGTAGACAGTGACCCAGAAAAGCCTACCTCAGACAAAGAGCTCGCCATTTGGGAAAACAAGAACAGCAAAGCTTATGCATTAATCGCAGCATGTGTAAATAAAGAGGTGAGTCGCCATATTTCATCATATTCAACTGCTTTTGAAGCTTTAAAAAAGCCGAAAGAACTCTATGACTCACATTCTGCACTTGAAGTCGTCTAACTCATGATTAAACTCTTCACTCTTGAACTGCAAAATAATGATCCTCTTGCTCTTGCATCTGAAATAAAGTCTATAATGCATGATATCAAATCCACTAAGGTTGAGCTGGATATCTCTCTTATTGCTTTTCTCAAGGCACTTTATCCTACATACTCCAATTATCTTGAGTCTTTGCAAGCAAATGGAAATCTCAAAGATATAACCTTTGACTCTCTTGTGAAAAAGTTTGCTGAAAGAGAAAAAGCCTTTGGAAAGAAGACAGTCCCTGAA
>APFE030025273.1:47357-74774 GCA_000404065.3 Pinus taeda | reverse complement strand
AATATTCTAGACTATTCTTAACAATATACAAAAATAAAAAATTGAGATTTTTTTGCAGAGTAGTTATGCATTTTTTCCCCTTGAATTAAATTCATTAATCGAAAAAAAAAGATTATATGAACAAGTGTCATGAGAAACAAGTTATAGTTTTTTTAAGTATGTGGTATATAGTCTCAATTGACCATGTATTGTACCAAAGCCTATTTATATATTAAGGATTTCCTGATAAAGTAACATGCTTAAGAATCATATTACATAGTTTTTAAATATACGTATATTTAACTACATTACTCAATTTCAAAAAATATTAGTAATAATATTTTTAATAAATTATATTTAGTTTATTTTTGTTTTTTTTTTTAAGTTTAGTTGAATTGTATACCAATTGAATTTCTTGATTTATTTAATACCCTAAGTAAAATTTTGGAAAATCTATTCCAAAATAATTTTAACTTTAACTTTTTTTTAACTTTCCTATAAAATTATTGTACCATAGTCATTTAAATTAAAATTAGATTATAAATATATTTTAATTAATAAATAATAATTATTATTGGATCAGTAACGGAGAACCCACAATATGCATAACATGTTTTAGATTTAAATGTTACATTCAATTTTAAAAAGTCACATTTATTTCATAACATCGTATTAAATTTAATAGAAAGTGAAAGTAAAGCGGAAATATGTAAAACATGCTATGATGAGATAACATCGTGATTGTATAATATGTAATGAAACATGTTAAAATAAGATTTTGTTTATATGTGAGACTTTTTGAGAGTTTTTTTATATATGAGAGTTTTTGAGTCTTTGAAAGATGGTTGGAATCTCGTGAAAAAATTTATGGTGAAATATTGATTTGTGTTGGAATATTAATTTGTGTAGTTTACACTGGTTTTTTAATTGCATATATAGATTTAACACCCTCAGAAACCCCTGTGGCACTTTGATGGTGAAGAGTTAATTAGTCGAACTTGTGATTTTAAAGAATCTTTGTCGAATTCTAGACACATTAGATAATTAGATCTGAAAATAAATGGGAAAACTTTTCAGAAAGTCTCACATATAGATAACCCCTTAAAAACCTTATTCCAAAAAATAACTCTACAATACAAATAAGAGCATGTTAGATATTGTTTTTGGTTAACAACATTCTACAACATTAATCAAGATAAAATCCTTCCATACTGACTATTCCAAAAATAAATACACATGTCAACCTAATAAATTTAACTCTAACTTATATTTAGTTATTAACTATCCCTTTAAAATTAATATGCACCGTGAACATTTTTAAAATTAATATCCCTTAATGTATCTTTTCATTTACATTTCTTTTTTAACAGCTAGATGTTGCATCTTTGATATAAATTAGTGGTCTTTTAATCTTACTCCTCACATTATCCGGATAATGAACCTAGATAATTAATTATGGTTTTAATTTAGATATTACATTCCATTTTAAAAAGTCACAATTTATTTTATAAAAACATATTAAATATAATAAAAAGTGGAAGTAGATTATGAAAAATTCACCCATAAAACTTATGATTTTAATAAAACCCTATCAAATTCTAATCTAACTCTTTAAAATAAAATAAACCTGGTTCCAAAAAACAATTAAAATAACTCCACTATACGTATTAAAACATATTAGATATTACTCTCGGTTAACAACACTCTGGAGCATTAATCAATATAAAATCCTTCCCTAATGAAAAATAATCACTGAATGGAAAATAACTCTACCATACAAATAAAAGCATGTTAGATATTGCTCTTGGTTACTCTAATGAAGATAAAATCCTCCTATAATGAAAAATAATCACCAACTCTACCCGAGAGAGTGATTTCAAAGTTCATGTTTCACAAGATATTAAACGAGTAAACAAACTGGGCTTCTTATTCCGCGAAAGGAAAGGGAATCTACTCAGAGTTTGTCCGACCACATGTTTTTCCTTTGCATTTTGCGGAATAGGGTTGTTGTTATTTTTAGTTGTTTTTTTTTTAAAAATTGGGATTTTTGAGTTTACAATTTATTATTATATATATATATACTTTTCTATTTTCATTGAATTGTTATAAGAATTTTTTAATATATCTAGAATATGCAATGTAATAGAAATTTATTGAATTATGATTTTGAATAGTTAATATGTTTTAATTTTTTTAATAAGAATTTCTGAATAATTCTTGAACATGTAATAGAAATAAGTTTGAGATTTTTTTTTCATGTTGTTGAATTGTGATTTTGAATATGTAATATAGTTTATATTTTTTTATAAGTAGAAATATGGCCAGTTTTATTATATGTTTTATGAATGAAAAAATATGTTTAGTTTATTTCATAAGGTTAAAAGAGTCAGAGTGGAACTGGGATGTCTTCACTCTTATTGAGTCATAAATTATTGGTATATTTTTAATGTTTACACATACTATTACTCTTAATATTATAATAGTAGCGAAAATGTTTAATGGTGAATGTTACCTAAATTATTTTAAAAATATTTATTTTAAATTTAACATGATGTAGGTAGATTATATATATATTATATATATATATATCTATGATACTATCTAGCACTGCGGGGGATTTGAAACAGTGACCTATCACAAGGAGTGCCTTAACAACCAATTGACCTATCACAATGAGTGTTTCTTAACAGTACACCCATTCACCATCAATCCAAACCCATGGGCATCTCCAATTAATAAAAAATATTAATATCATTATAGATTAAAAATAAATATTTTGAAAGATTAAAAATGCTCATTTCAAAAATAGCCAATTAAATTAAGAAATGTGTTTTTATATTTTAATAGATGTGGACATTAAAATCCTACTCACAATTATTTTTATAAGTTAAATATTTTAAATTATTATATGTAGGATGCATTAGAAGTAACTTATTTTTTTGTTACTTTTAATATTTTACAAATATACTTATTTAAAAAATGGTTAAATAGAGTGTGTTTTTGGTTAAATCTCATCATTAGTGAGTTTTACTATTCAATGTTGTATCTCTTATGTAGAGATAAAATCATCAACTTTATGGAGTAAACCAAAATCTAATTACCTTGTAGTGTAGAGGTGTCTTACATTGAAACAAATCACGATATTCTTGGACAACATCATATTTGCGAGATTTTCTCCTTTGAGTCTAATAGTATGGACCATTATGTTATATTTCATTGCCTTTCAATCTAATAATACGTACCAGTATGTTATATTTCAATGATCTACTAGTTCAAGATTGTAGGATAATTCTTTTAAATATTTGAGTTTCACGTTCTCTCCAAACCCTTATGGCTTATGAGGACCATGGATGCTTATCCCTCTTCCTTTTGAGAGATGTGCAAAATCCATCAATGACTTATCAAAGGATAATTTCCCAAATTGACATGCACTAGATTGATTAACTATTACTTCTATCCCTCTCACACTAGTAGACCTATTAGTTCTAGCCATCTCACACTAGTAGAAAGAGGTATCATGGTCAAATTTTAAGCTCGCAAGATATGCTTGCAAGGTTTTGTAGACATAATAGTTACCATGGCTTCGCACCTATTAAGTGCTTCTCCAAAGCATCATGTCTTGGAAAAGGAACCTCCTTTTTCCTGAGTTTCTTCATTGCTCCTCATCTCATTGTGTTAATGCTTCCCAATTATTCTATTATTCTTTTTTATTCTTTTTCTCATAGGATGTGCTTTCACTTTCCCATTATTATCTTTACATATTTTATTCCTTGTAATCTCATGGTGACACCTCAACCTTTAGTGGATATTAATATCTAAAATTAAATTAAATATAAAGGTCATGAGCATTATCACGAATATAGTGCTTATATGCACTATCACCTAGGAAATAACTTTCTTTATTTTAGTGAAGGATGTATCCAACACAAAGGAGCCTTTCTAATTAGAATCAGAACACCTAAAGTAAGATAAAATCAATTCTAATACCTTTTAAGTATCTACCCAATTCAATACGTAATATATGTATCAATTAAGTGAAGCATGAAGTGGTTACTCAAAGTAAATTCCATATAAATTTTTTTATGTACATTAACGTTCATTGAGGGGGTTACTCAAGTTATTATTTAAAGGAAAATGTCCTCAAACACAATAAATCTGAAAATTACTCAAGAATATTGCAAAACTTGAATAACATATATGAAATTACGACAATAATACAAGTTACAATAGAAACACACTTTATTCCTTGAAACAAGTTATAAATAGTTAGAAATTATGGCTAAAATAATAGATAAACTAGGGTTTGTATAACTAACTTTATCATAAAAATTAAAGATCATATAACAAATATATATATATATATGTTGCAATAAATTTTCGCAAGGCAAGTTATGACAATAAGATTAATTATTTTATTATCAAATACATGCATAATTACTAAGACATTTATCTTTATTTAGAGCCGAAAATGTGAGTAAGTTGTTATAAAACCTTAGATTCAAACTAAATAAAAAAACATAAGGAATTTTTTAGTTTTATATTGACTATATGGGAGGAGACTATTTCCTAATATGTTTCTTTAGTTTATGGGGTCAACTAGGGAATCCCTTGAGAGGATATAAGTATAATTACGGTGATATCTACATTTGTCAATTACAAGACTTAAAATATTCACCTATTACCTTACAAACCTCAAGAAAATCCAAGAGAAGATACAACCCTTGTAATCTTCCAAGGATTTAGAAGAAGGTATTTTTCCAGGAACAATATGAAGAGAATGCACCACCACCACTAGAGAAGTAGAATTACACTTTTATTCATCCATAAACAAATATAGCAAGATTAAGTGAGACCACTTAATAAATCATTTTCATCTATAGACCTTAGCCATGGGTAGCCATAAAGTTGTAAATCCATCCACAATTTGTCTTCTCAAGAAGTTACTTTAGCTATCCATTAAAAAAAAATATAGAGAAAAAAGAAAGTAAAAGTAAACATCTAATTGTTATGCAAAAGTTCTAACAATGAGTTACAAATGAGAAGTTCTTCACTTATTTATATAAGAGACTTAGCACACTTCTCATTAAAATAATAATATGTTTCCTAGAAAATTATCTAAGATTAAAGAGTCAAATCTCTCTTTACAAGCCCTAGCAATAAGGTTATAATACATAAATATACATGATAAAAAAATGGATGAGTAAAAAAACCCCCCAAAAATGATCTCAAAATGAAGTAAAATTTCTTCTATTGTCAAGATTTCTTCCATAAACACGTGAGAGAGTTACATGTGTGACATGTGTGACCACTAAGAGTGGACACCTCACTCAAAGGTTGTCTTTAAGGGCTCCAAAGTGGAAAATTCCCTCCAAAGTGTGCAATGTTCCATCCTCTAAGTGGCATATCAACTCAGAAAGGTGCAACATGCTATGAAGAAAGTGCCATGTCATCAATAAGTCGAATATCATCTCAAAGAAAGTGGAAAGAACTCTCCAAAAGTTTCTACATCCTCCTCCAAGTGTATATGTAACCCCTCAATGTACTTTAAAGAACCAATTCATATCCATGCAAAGTATATCTTCCAAAGAGGGAGTTAACTAACTAAGTGTAGTCATCAATCTAATGGCATGTACAAAAGTCCAATGCAACATAAAACATGATTCATGTCAAATTTAAATGCCACTAAGTAGATCACATTAAGAATCATCTTAAAACTTCATAGTAACTCATATAAGTCATGCAATTTTCCAAGATTAGGTATGGAGAGGTTATCATTAGCCCTTATTGCATGTGTCAATAACCTTGAAAAGTAGTATCTCCCAAGAAATACCATCAAGGAGTAAGTGCATCGATAGATGGTATGGTTTTGGGAAAAGAGCGTCATGAATTATATTGCATAGTCATGTGAAGTTGTTTATGATATTAATACACATCGATGTCTTTTCTAAGGGAGTGCATATGCATTGAGTTACTTTTTCCTTACAAATGTGTCTAACTACCCCTTTACCTTCCTTTTTTTTTCTTTATTCAACCAATTTTTTAATTCATTTCATTGAGTCTCTTTTTTATATATGCATTTTAATGCATAGGGCTTTGGATAATTTCATTTAGTCCTTTTCGATATGTGTTTCATTAGATGGGACTTGGGGTAATGCCCCCATCATGAGGAGGCATAACTCAATTTTTTCCTTGTATTTCAATTTATCATTATATCTCTTCATTTTCATTCACAATTTGAACTTTAAATCTTACTCTTTCCTTTTTTATAATATTTAGTTGCACCATCCTTGAGCTTAAAACACCTTCCTCTCATGGGATAATGAATCACAAACATTTTTTGTGACAATCTATAAAAAATGTAGATGTCATCCTCCAAGTGTGCAAGTAACCCCTCAACATTCTTTAAAGTACCAAGTCATATTCATGGAAACTATATCTTTCAAAGAGGGAGTTAAGTGATCAAATATAGTCATTTGTCATGAGGCATGTATACACATATAATGCAACAAAAAAATGATTCACAACAAATTTAACGTGAGTATAGTAACATTGTTATGCTGGAGCATTTCTACTAGGACCTTCAATGTTCCATAGATAAGCCAAGTGTGTGCAAGTTGAGTAATGAGAAAGATAAAGGGATCAGAGGAAAACACCTAACTTCTAATGTATAATGTTATCATTCCACTATTCATTTATATAGATAATTGATCTATTCTCCCTCCCTTATATGTTGTCTTATATGAGATTATGATGTCTTTCTATATGTTATGATTAGATCTTGTTTGTTGGAGGAAAGTATTTTCCTTGTAAGTTTGTGAATGTGTGTAGGTGACAGGGCTAGAACACTAGATGAGGCTCTTTGGGTGAGAAGCAAGGTTTTCAACTAATAGATCAAATATGCAAGCTACACAAACATGTAATGATGCTTAGGTTCATTCCTTTCTTAGTCTCTTCTCTTTTATGAAAGGAACTATATGTAATTATATCTTAGGAAAATTGGTTTTGTCATCTATCTACAACCTTTTGGATCTTGAGACAAGATCTACGAGATAATAGTTCATTTTCCATATAATGAAATCAGGGAAAATAATTATTCATTTTTTCTTTAAATTCAAATTGTTAGAAAAATAATTGTCGAAGAAAAAAATAGATTTTGATAAAATTTGGTAGTTAACGAGAATTTTACTCACCTTTAATTATTAAGAGATGTGATCAATGTGCCTACACATTAAATTATCAACCCATGGTTCATATGGAACTTGCAAATTATAATGCATTATATATGTAGGATAGAGGTTTTCATACATTGATTTGTATTTGCAGTTGTAGTTTTAGTAATTACATTACAAAGAGAGTATATATGTTCCAATAGTGTTAGAAATAATATACAAATTGATAATGGAAGGTAAGTTACTCTTGCAATGAAAATAAATATTAACTATGAGTTTCGAATGAAGATCACACTTACAAGAATTGAAACAACTCTTGTTAAATCACATTTGTAGCAATTGAATTCACTCTTGCTAATGAAGTTGAAATCTCACTTGTTGAAACTGAAATCACACTTGTTGAAACTTAAATCACACCTTTCTTGGGTAAATCACACTCATTTGCAAGAATTGAAATACAAAACCTTTCGAGACTATATGTGTTCATACTCAGATTAATAATAATAATTATTGATTTGAGCTCATTAAGAGGATTTCTATCAATATGAAGTCAAGATAGGTACATTTAAAAGATATAAGGTTATTAACTATTGGAATTGAAATTAATGCTAGAAAGATGAAGGTATATGTTTGGTAATTAATTGCGAAAAATATTACATAACAATTGTTGAATTCACACAACCCAATTCAACAACAATATTCTAATGAAAAGACAATAGAATTAACCTCTCATCACCAACTTTTGAAAGAGTGATTAGAGTCATCAAAGGAAATAATTCTAAATAATTTACTTATCCTAAAGTCCATATTCCAATTGAATTTTGAAGAAAAATTATGGAAAGTAATGGTTATAATTTGCAAATAAATTAATTAATCTACAAACTTCTTAACATGATTAAAGTTGATACTAAAACCTCTGAAAGCTTAGATAATACAATACTACTTGTCTTATGGGTACCTACCTCCTCAAGCTAAGTATTGGGAAAACAATAGTAGCTACCATACAAAATTTATACCCATACAAATAAGAATGATTTCATCATGCTTGAATAGGTCTTGTATTAATTGAAAAATAAAATACTCAATTGTTATAGTATTTGTTTCCTCACTTATCATTAGATGCATCTATTGGCTAGGGAAACATAAATTTCTACTATGCAAACATAAGTTTATCTTAAAAAATACTTTTTCCCAAATTCTATATGCGGGTTGACCATATGAAAGTTTTGTATATACACAATTGTTCCTAAAGAATAATATATTTTATGTTTATGTGGTGTTTTTTTTGGAAATAAATAACTTGTATTTCCACAAAGATGTTTGAAACTTGTTGATGTTTTGAATCTAAAAGAGGATCCATATTCAAGGCACTCGTCGAAGGAAATAGAAGGAAAGGAGAATGTATAAGTACAAAGGGTCAGATGAGAGGAAATGGTCGGTTGAACCCTAAACCTAAAAATATGAAAGTGATAACACAATGATCTTACTATAGTATTAAAATTTTAATTAATTAAATCCTAAGGCATGGATCAAAAGTAAAATTAATTAATATTTATAATCTAAATATAATATATGAATATAATAATAATAATAATAATAATAATAATGGACGAGAATTAGATCATACCATTCTTGGATGTTCTTATCACTAGAACAGAAGATGGAACATAAGAGCATCAAGATTTTAGAAAGAAAGCCCGTAGGGAGAGTTACCTCTATGTTGACTCCTATCATCATCCTGCCCAAAAAAGTTGCATACTTAATACACTTGTTTTTAGAGCCCTTAGAATATATGATGTTGACCACCTTGATGAAGAGATGAAACACCTGACTAAATTTTTTAAAAATATTAAATATAGGAAAATGGGCATAAAGAAGGCCATTGGAAGGGTTGAAAGAAAATGTAACTCCTAGGGTGCTAAAACACACAGTTGTAAAGCCTACCTTATTTACATCCATGAAATTACTAATAAGATTGCAAAAACAATAAGTCAAATATATATAGCTATTGGGTTCTATTGATGCATGCTTTTAGACCTTAGTCAACATTGGGGATGTAACCCAGACCAAGGCTCTTCAAACAACCCAAGTCATTTGGGATGGTAACTACAAATGGATTTTAAGGCTTCATTAATCTTTAGATCCTTCTTATAGAGAATAAAACCTATGGAAGCCTAAAGTTAACTAATTTTATATGTACACAAAAACTAAACTATTGTTAATATACCTAAAACTACCAATTAATAATTAATGAAATATGATACAAAAATCATAATAACATCGATGATTAAAATACAATAAATATTGTACAAATGATACAAGAACTATAATAAAACATATAAAACAACCATATTTAACATAACTTGTCCAATATTATTTATCTTTGTTATAATATTACAAAATGAAAACTAATTTTAATTTATATATGTTATTATAAATTAAATTTGATGATAATCCTTAATGCGGATAGGTAAAAGATTGAGAACTACAAAAATGTAAGCTTCATATATTTTTAACTAACATGGAATAGTCAATGTTGTTTTCATGACTCACATCAAGAATAAATTATATACACAGAGAACTAGCTAATGTTATCTAATTACTATTTCTTCGCCAAGGTGAACTAGAAAGATAACTACAACAATTTGTAGAAATTGAACTATATTTCAATTATTCGTTTATGAGAAAATTCAATAAACCAATAAAGAAATAAGATAATAGATTCAAAACTGCTACAACACATGCATTAATTCAATCTATATGAATATAACATTCTCAACAATGTAAATCCTTAGAAACAATTCACAAGAACCTGGACTGAAACAATGTTCAGATCAATGTCATCCTTATGACATGTTGTGGGCCACAACCTCTGCCATAATTGTTCTTTGTATAAATCATGGGGACACTTTATTTTTGACATCTTGAAAAAATCCCTTATGTATTGGTGTTTTGCTGGCTTTTGATTCCTCTAACCTTTCTTCCTAGAATTTGGAATTTTTGGTCATATTCTGGCTTTTTTCTATTGTTGCCTTGTTTCCTTGATGATTTCCTTTTGCTTTCATAATGACATCATCCTTGTAGAAAACTTGGCTGTCACATTGCCTTGCATCTGGTATTCGGTTTCACTAGTTGGCATTTTCTCCAAAGAACTTGGCACATCACTTGACATTACACGTTGGTTTCATGTCTTTCTACCATTTGTGCTTGACACTTGCATTGAGGAGCGATCATTAGTCAGTTGTATTGTAAATAGATTTTAATGTATACTGTAAATATATTTAACATGGATATATATGTTTTGTAAATAGTTGTAAAATGATTTCATTTCATATTTGTATATACATTTGTGCGTGTGTGTGTTAGAATTCATTTGCACATAATGAATTAATATTGTAATCTATAAAATTTGTAAATACATTGTTTAATGAATTAATTGTAGTTTTAGTAATGGAAAAAAACAAACCACTTTCATATATTATAAAGCAAATGAGAAAGTGCCTCCACAAAAAAATGTTCAATTCATTATGTATAGTTAGTACATATATATGTACTTATGTACATTACATACAATATAAATATGCAACTGTTAATACATATGTATTTATTTATGTACGTTACATACAATATAAATATAACATTGTTAATACATATGTATGTACTTATGTACATTACATACAATATAAATGTATTGTGATCAACGTTCAAAATTGAACCCTTCCTAGCTCTTCCTTGGTCTCCTGGTCTTTCCTAGAAGGGATACAGAAAATTTACACTTTGAAAAAAAAAATATCGAAATCACTCATCAATTACAAAGGTTAGATTAAATTTATATTTAAAAAGAAGGGAAATATTTTTAATAGCATGTCAATACTTTTTTAAGTTTATGAGGATTTTGAGTCTAAACCAGCGCATAAATCACTTTGGCTAGTGATAGTTTCATACAAGTGACTAGTCAAAGTCCACAAGACCTCATATGATATAATAGTTATGTCATGATTTGGGGACATTTCCCTAAGGCCCCTAATTTATGCCAAAATGATGTAAGCTACAAAAATAAGACATGCAATAGTCATGGTAATATCACACCTAGCACCGGGCGACAGAGCACATTGAATACCCATTCAACAACTCTACACCTAGTCTCACTCCTCCTGATTATCCTTGAGTGCTCTTTCCCTACATCGATTGTTTCCATTTCCATTTGAGTTATAACTTGTCATCCACAAAAGGAAAGTTATCATTCGACGCTAGACTATAAGGTATTCTTCATTATCCTCCTCATATCTTCATTAGAATTTTTTTTTTCATTCTATGGGTTCTTTAATGCAACACTCCTTGAAGTAATTACAACCTTCATTGTCACACAATGTATCCTGGGTGTTATATAGAATCTACAACTATAGATAGAAGTGTCTTGCCTAGGCCTGGTGGACTGAACTAGAACAAGAGAAAGAAAAGGCATAATGTCTTCCTTAAAGTAATTAAATGATGGGACGAGGCTACCTAGAACCTGTCACGGGTTCACTCCTTCCTCGGCTTGTACGCTCCAATCTTAGCTCTAATTTCTATAATTAGAACTTGCACAATCGAACAACACAAGCCAAATATCTACAACATTTCTGTAGCATAATCCAATCACTTCATTCAATAGATTAACATGGTATTGAAATACGTAAAATCATAACATTATATATAGGAAAACAATCTACTCTTTGTATTAATAGAAATGGAGAGTGTTACAACAAAAAAAGGAGTTGATCTTGTTAAAGGGATCCCCAAGTTGACTTGTCCTTTCCTTTCCAAAAAGTATGCCTCTATGTCACCCTAATGAATGGAATAATGACTCTCAAAGCAACAACGTGAGGGTAGAATCGATTTCCAAAATCCAACCCTTTGCCCATGGATGACTGTAAATATATAGATGAGGGAGGTAGTTCATGAATTCTTATCCATTTAACAGTCTAGGCTTGAAATCCACTTGATATGGGAGGATGATCTCAAGGGATAAGAGGTGAAAACTCCAAGGTAGGATTAGATAGGATTCGAGACTCTTATCCAAGGTAAATGGTTGGAACAACTTCAGGAAGCTTTTGGAAGAGGAAGCTTTGATATATTTTTTATTCTTCTAGAATTTCTTGAATCATCGTGACCTCAAGACTGAGCAACCTGCTGGTGATCAGCGCAGGTGCAGAGAGGGCCAACCTAGTGGTCAATGCTAGTCCCTAAAGAGCTAGGGTGCATTAGGCCTTAAAATCTTGGAAACTCAGTAGTCAAGAACAAAAACTCAAGGATTTAGCAGAGTCATTCTTAGGGATTTGTGTAGGCATGATGACAATATGTTGAAGGATGTGAATTTCTCCCATTTGAAGGCTTATTGACTAGATGCAACAAAATTTCCTATAATAGATTTCCCCCTAAAGTGGAAAGTTAGAAATGGAAACTGATGACTGAAGTGTTTTACCTTGTGACAAGTCAGGATCAAGAACACCCAACTAAGAGCATCATTTATTACAATACGTTTATATCATGATATCTTTGCTGAGGGAGGCATACCCATTCTCAACACATAAGATAACATTACATGTATAATGAATAAAAGACATATCCACAGATGACTGATGGTCGACCCATGACTAGATGAATGTTTTTATGATCATAGCCATCATACATTGTGATCTTGTATTACTCCTAAAATCACAGCTTGGATGGATGAAACTAGATCTGGGGTCTTCTATGTTGAAAAGTGTGCAACAAGAAATGCTAAATTTAGAATGTGCTAAAAATAGACCTGCTAAAAATAACATGTCTAAAAATAATAGTTTGGCTAGTGAGGTCATTGGCCAAATTGGGTGAGAGGTGAAACTGCTAAAAATAGAAAGTTCTAAAAATAGCATTTCTGGGTCCCTTCCTATTTATAACAGTCTCTAGTCTATCTATAGGAAGTAAAATTAACTTTTGTCTTAACAGCAGTTGGAAATATTAATTAATTAATTCAGTTAAGTTAATTAGTTAAGGAAATTCGAATTTGTAGTCTTTGCGAGCATGCACATGAGTTGTTCCATTGATTAAGGAATTTATCCTTCATTTCCTCAACTGATTGAGGGAATAAGTATGAGTTCTATAATGAGAGAATCAGTTGACTTAGTTCTAACTAGTCAAGTCCAGTTAGATTATTTTAACAAGTTGTTAAAATAATAAAATATAGTTTGTTAATGTTTGCATGCATGTGACAACTATTATTTTAGATAACTGAGAATTCACTCATGGATAATTGTTCCACGTCAATTCTGTCAGAGACCCAGTTGAGATCAGATGTGGGACAATGTACTATCGGATGCTAGGATATTTCTAGTAAGTATTCCTTGCATGAGGAAGAAATCTATTTTCTTCTATGACTACGTAGTTGGACGTGAGGTGATAGCAAGTATGATTAGGAAAATTTCAGCCTATATAATGAGGCCTAGGTAGTCCATGATTCTCATCTTCTGATTGAAGATCACCAGGATCATCTGATTATAGAGAGAGCAGGATAGATATTGACCTGATTCTTTTTGTATGTTGTTGAGGATCTACACTTGATTGATAATACATGGTTGGGGTTTTATGCTGGTGCTTTCCCCTGGATATATCTTGTGTTATGTGTGATTATTTCTCTCAATCAGTTATGCATGTTTCTACTTGATGTTGCTCATGAATTCGATTATGCTTCCGCTTAATGTTTTGTAGAAGTAGAAAAAGTATTATGCTTTAAGACATTGCATATATTGGATTGTTCTACAGGTGAAATTTCTACACCCAACTAAGAGCGTCATCTATTACAATACATTTATATCATGATATCTTTGCTGAGGGAGGCATACCCATTCTCAACACATAAGATAAAATTACATGTATAATGAATAAAGAACATATTCACAAATGACTTATGGTCGACCCATGACTGGATGAATGTTTGTATGATCATAGCCATCATACATTGTGATCTTGTATTACTCCTGAAATCATAGCTTGGATGGATGAAACTAGATCTAGGGTCTTCTATCTCGTTCACATGACCAACCAATGTACTATTCTAACAATGTGAATTAGTGAGATGAATTTGAACATGGTAGACACCATCTCATCACCAGCCAATGAGGTAAGTCGTTAATAGATACGAGAGAAACCACTGATGATGTGAATGGATCTAAAGGTAGTCTAGTACAATCTATATGGTGTGAATGAATGAGTTGATGTCAAACACCACACAAAATATTTTGGTCAAAGGCCAATGATGTAAAATTTTCGTAGAGAGAAAGGAAAATTGTCATTGATGTATGAAAGCACCAAGGTACCAAAAGGGTGTTTCTAAGCCAACTTCCTTGATAATGAGTTGATGTTGACAGGAAGCAACCCATCACAGGAGGGCATTGATGTATTGCCCATCAACAACACGAAACATGTATGATGATTTGAGACAGATTGGTCAAAATGATGTTGATACGGAACTAGATTAGGAACAACAAACATGGAATATAGGGTTAATAGTATTGTAGCAGATGTTGACTGAATGACTTCTCTTGAATACATTGAAAACACTGAAATGGTGTTGGAAGCATTGACCCAAATCCAAAACGAAGGCTTTGAAAAAGTGTGATAAACCAAAAGACAAGAATATTTACTAACCCAATAACCATGGAGATGAAGTTGAAGAGTTTCATGATTAAGAGAGACTCGTTTCCATTAACAAATGGAGTATTATTTTTTCCCAATTTCCCCAACCATTACTAGTCAGCACCTCTTTATTTTTGACAATATTGAGGAGGATAACATATGCTTGATATGTAAGTTCATCCTTCAGATGGATCCCTCTGAGAATATTTAACGAACCTAGAGAAGGAGTGGTCCAAACCCATCCTGATCAATGAGTCCATCATTGTTTGATCTTTTTACGAGTCCAACAAAGGTGAAAACTTGACATCTTTTTCATGTTTAGAGAGTTTGAAAAAGAGGCGAAAAAAAAACTCCAAAGGTTCATTTTTGTAGATAGTCTCTTGAGTCTGAAAAGGAAGAAAACAATACTAAGGATAACCTATTAGCCATGTTCAACTAAGGTATTCATTTTTCATAAGTAGTATATCTCAATCCGAAAAGGGGTTAAACTTATACTGAGTAGACGTCTTTTCATTTACTTTAACGAGTTTGAAAAGAAAATTTCTCAATAATATTTTCATATTTTGGCAGTCTAAAAAGAAATGAAATAGAACTCTAGGGGGTTCCTTTTTCATAATTGTTACACAGCTTGAAAAAGTGATAAAAGTTTACTCTTGTTCAAAATGATCTTATTCAAAACATGACAAAATCTATTAAACAATTGTCGGCCTGCTCAAAACACCATTAAAAGGACTAAAAATACCTTTCTTCATTATAAAATTGAACTGTAACAAGGTCAAAAAATTAAATACGAATAAAATAGTGGAGAAATGACCATAAATATCTAAAATGACAATTCATTTTTACCATTTCACATTTACCATTTGACATTGGAGTTGTGAGTGCTTTTAGCCTTGATCTTCTGTAGCTTCTTGTGGTCAATCTGGAGGATCATTTTAGGCATTTTCACTTCCGGCTAGGATCTAAGACATTTATCTCTATTTTCATGGCGGCATTTTGCAGTTTCATGCACATTTTTTAGGATTTTAGAGGCCATAGGGCACAAATATTGTGCCCCTAGATCATCGAACTCCCAAAAGGTTGAAAGGTGCATTGATACTAGAGACTTAACACTGGAGGGAGTGATGCAATGCATTGTACTTCCTTAGGGGGCTGCATTGGCCGCAAAACCCAAATTTTCCCCACTAGTTTCTCTCAAAATTTCTTAAGTTTTTTGCATGAAATTGATTCTAATTACTCTTTGTGATGTTTCAAGACTTCATTACTACAAAATTTCTTTGACATGGCAGGAAAGAGAACATGAAGAACAATATATGCATGCATCAAACGATCAAGCTACCATCCAGATACTAAGAAATTGTGTAGTGCTAACAATTTTCTAGCTTCCCAAAATGAGGCAACAGATGGAATTACTTGAATATCTTGTATGTGCATGGGATGTTCAAGTGCAAGCATTCAGACTAGTAGCATATATTCTTGAGATAAAGGTAGAAGACATATATTTATTGACTGGTCTATCTAGACGATGTTCCCCTGCCTCTTTCATAGGTATGAGGAGGGGAGGATAAATAGTCAGGGATTATGTTGCAACTCATTGTAGACCTTGAGCCCAACTGACCAAGGATGGAAAAATCAACATAAAAGATGTGGTCCGACTACCTCTAAGAATGATCTCATTCATTATTTCTAGATTGGCAACTATCTCTACACTACATGTGGCTAATAGGGCATATATGTAATATGATTTATAATGCATAGAGCCAACCATTTTCAAATGGAGAGAGGGAGTGTTGGTCAACATGAAAGAACAAATGATTAAAGAAAAAGATGGTAGGCTAAAGAACTTTGGCTATGGAGCAATATTGATCTCCTTTTCTCTAGATAGGATTTCATTGCCATGACCTCAACATATCTCACTTGAGCTCATTGATGCAAGAGCTCTATGGATGAGGAGGTGGATAAATCTCATGTCCCATCATGCAGGTCCATCATCGATGACATTCACACCAATTTTCTTCATATGGATGCTCATGCAGTTTATTATGGTAGATGATTATCCATACGCAGGCATGAATTTATGTGGAGACCCAGAGCTCACGCTTCCTGAGGGAGATAAATGGGGTGTTATAGGTAAGATATCTTGACCATTTTTTATTTTTAGTTTTACAATGTTTTTTGTTTTTTGTTTTTTTGTTTTTTTTTTTTTATGTTTCTGAGACTAAATTGTCGATTTCTACATATAGATATTAGACCCATTTGACTCATGGGTGTCTCATATCTTTACCAAGTAGGAGACCCACAACCTACACCAACACCAGTACAGTTTGTTGCAGTAGCATGGGAAGTACTATAGGATCTCAACGTTGTTGATACCCTCAATACCCTCATAGAGGTGGAGCATCATATGGAGGGGTTGACACATGGCATAACTGAGACACAGTTGACCAAATTCCTATGTGATTACAACAACATATTATGGAGTTCTAGGGTGTATCGATCAACTACTATGTAAGATAGCTCGTGCAATGGCATGTTATCATGAAAATTATTATTAGTCTACTAAGAGGCATATTTCCATATTTGCATGTATATTTTGGATATGATAGGTCATGTGGTCATATGTGTCTCAGGCACAAATTTTGTAAAACCAAACAAAATTTATATATAACTATCTTTACAGTTTCCTATGTTTCTGTTATCACTTTCAATTGATGTGATGTGTATTGAAATTATTTACATGTGTCGCAAGTTTCTATATAAAACATGATTAGCCAATGCATTTGTCAATGTATTTATATTTCTAGAAATGTGTTGATATTGGATTTATTCAAAGTGTCTTTCTAGAATATGAACCCTTAAGAACATGTAAAACATAGTTGGACTTCTAACTAGGTAAACATTAGTCAATTGTAGTACTGCAAGCATTGACTCCAATCTGATGACTATACGCCAAATACCATGTGAAATAGAATTAGATACTAGTTCTATCATTGTGCTACACTCAGTGATATTATTGGTAGAGTGACGAAGACAAATACCTTGTAGACTCACTAAATCACCATCTGGAGTGAATATGTCCCACACTACGAAAGGTAGGTTCCAAATACTATGAATAACACCATTAGCATAACCAAAAAACGGTTCCAAGGATGTCGACATTTGTAAACCAAATGTAAATGGAATTAGAAGAAATTGAAGGAGATATTGAAGGGACACACTGTTATAGCTCCAAATCTCACTCTTATGGTTTGTGATGCTGTACTCATGGCCTAGGGCAACCCCTCCTTCCAGACCTGGTCCAAAATTTAAAAAACAGTGTTTTATCCCTTATATGCGACATTGCCCTGAGTTAAACGCATGTATACGCGGGTAGGCATATACCCAACCGGCGTATATGTATTAAAACACTTAAAAAACATATAAAAATCCTTAATTTCGGGCAGAGATCGCGGGTTTTAACTGCTGATCACCTATTATTTCCCGTGGCCCAACTGTTCCCAACCAACTCCCAACTAAAAAACTACTTTTGGGGAGGTATAAAAATACCTCAAAGGGAAGGCCTAAGGAAGGAAAGAAGAGAGAGAAAGGTTATTATACTGATATTTTTCCCCTGACTAGGTATGAAGACCCTTGTGCCTTCTGCACTTCCCCCATTTGTACAGGAAACCCTTGTTTCCTTGTGTGTTGATGTTCATCCACTATTTATGACATCATGGAGTAAGCCATGGAAGGAGTTTGCTAAAGGCTAGAGGCTTGACGGATTCAGAAGGAAGCTTTGCTTGGAGCCTATGAAAGGTGACTCAGGTGAAATTATTCCTTTTCTACATTTTATTTGTCTATAATAAAAGAAACACATCTTGGTTCCTGATATAAATCCTCTTTATGTTTATGATTTTCATGTTGGAATTCATATGTGAATGGTTGTTTAAAGTTCATAACAAACTACCTTTCTTTATATCATGAAGATGATTTCTTTATAAGTCTTTGTCCATATACTGCTATGTTCTTTGGAATTGGTTGTTTTGCTGGACAAAGGAGCAAAAGGGACTTGAAGAAGGGTTTGGACTCTAAAGGACCTTCTCAAACATATGACCAAAGGTACGCCCCTCTTATTATAGAATTTGCTTATAATAGTATAATGGTTGTGTGAATGTGTGTTTCTCTATATAGACAACTCTCAGTCTGCTAGGGTTTCAACCTAAAAGCCCTAGGGGAACATTTCCCTCAACAGAATTGGCGACTCCCCTGGGGAAAACACTCTTGTTGTTCCTAGTTTGGGTGTTTTCAAGCCAATCAGGGCTCAATTGCTTGTTTGCTTGCTGTTGTTGTGTGGTCTGTTCTTGAATTCTAAGTTTTGTCAGTTTCTTCGGTTTGTTTTTTATTTTTCTTGAAATATTTTATATATGCTGTTTTTCTTAGTTACAGAAGCGTATATACGCATGTTTCCTGAAGTTAACCCGCGTATACGCAGGTTTCCTTAAGATCAGTCACGTATACACGCAAGCTGTATGTAAGTACAATCGCGTATATCTTGCAATTTTCAAGATTTGTAAATCTTTTTGTCTCTGAAGGTCTGTTTGGTGGTTTGATTCAGTCTGAAACAGTGATTTTCCAGTATCAGTTGTTTGTTTTACAGCAAGCATCTTGTTCCAAATTATCTCTGATTGTAAGGGGTATTGGTCTTGTTTTTGTTGTTGCAAGTGTCATCATTTTTTGCTAAAGCACGCAAGATTTCTTGTTGGAATCTTGGTTGCTCTGATTCATTAGGGAAGAAAGATTGGTCTCAATCTTTGTGTTAAATCTTGCTTTTGGTGACTTTTTGTTTGCTTGACGAAACCGCTTTTTGTAACCATCCACCTCTTTGTTTCATGAAAGTTGTTGATTGATACTTTCATGAAATTTGTCTTTTTAATCTTTTTGGTCTTTGTTGCCAAGGCTTTCGTTGCTGCTTTTGATTGTTAAGAGCCTCTTTAAACACATTTATGTTTGTTGAGTTGTCGTCCATTGTGTGGTGTCAACTTGTAGAAGTGTTTGTTGCCTATTCTTCAATCACAAACTTTCAGTCTTGTTGAGAGCATTTTTGAAAAGACTCTTTTGTTGTTGCTTTGAAGAAAACTTTTTGGAAAACTTCGTTTTTCTTTCTTGAACTTGGTTTTCATTTGGTTTCCTTTTAGTGAATGAAAGTGCTTTATGTTTGTCTTGAAAATTGTTTTTAGTGTTTAGATGAATTGAATGGTAGCATCTCATATTCGATCTAGACATTTTAAGTGGCAAAATAAAAATTGATAAGCAAGCAACTTTCATTTCTTGTTTTTAGAGTTGTTTTGAATCTTGCATCAGCATATATTTGTTGCAATAGGATAGATTTGCATATCTTTTTAGGCATACATAGTTTTGTTAACTTTTGTGAGTGTGAAGCGTGAATTAACGAAAAGAAAAGAAAATTTTGTTTTATTAGAAGTTCCTTTGAACCCTGTAGAAATTGATTTTCATCGAAAAACGAAAACAAGTGCATGTGCATGTGGTTAGGTTTTTATTAATTTATTTTGCATCAAAAACACCACTAGTTTCACTTTCGTTATCTCGTGACTTAAAGAACAGCCTATTTTAAAATCAAGCGCTAACTAAAATTCACTAAAATTTTTCTTTTAACTTAGATACACCAACAAGTTTTAGGATTTTAGGGCCTTGGATTAGGCGAGTGGAGAGTTAACTCTCCAAGGCCATTTAAACGTCAAACGTAGGAGTCTGAATAGCGAGTGAAAATCCAATAGCGTTAGGAAGACCAGGAAAGCTCCGGATCTGGTAGTTAAGCACGAGGGTTTGTGAAGACAGGGAAGAGAGATACCCCCTCTCCTACTTGTCCGAACTTACCTCAAGACTGTTCCGCCTGGCTTCTACAACGAGTTGGTATCCATAGTTGCTACTCCTAGGGATCTACACAGGTGGCTGCGGAGGGAAATCCTGTGGCACCTGAGGTCGACGTTGCATCACTCTCGACAATACTACTAGAGGGCACCCTTGCAAAGCTTGGGGGCTTGCACCGGCGTAGGCTATTGTTAGGAGGTCAACGTAACTTCCTCTGTTACCTTTGCTGATAGGATTGGGCCCTCATCATCCCAGAATATCTTCGGAAGGCCCCTTAATTCACTTTCTCATATTTTGGTGTCCGGTCCTAATCACCCGGAGCAGAAATACTTGGAAGTTGTTTGACTGGCTATTATCTTTAGGGACTTTATAGTGTGTGCTCTGTGCTCCTAGTTGGCCTAGATTTCAATTTTTTCAGTCTTTAGTTAGATCTTAACAAGAAATTCAAAGTGGTTGACCGATCACCTAGACAGTCTTGAAGACTTCGTGGTCTTTCACCACCAAATTTAGAGCCTTCTCCTAGAAGGCACAGAGGTAATACTACTGGTGGGTTTTGTCCCACGGCAGTTGACGCATCGGGGATTGATCCTCCTCTCAGGGGCATTAGTATTCAAGCAAGGCCTGGCACTTCCGCGGAACAAGAGAGGAACACTCCAGTTCTTCCTCGAGTTCTCGTTCAAGCGGAGAATAACATAGAGGTAGAAGAACTCTTAGAGTCCTTAGCGGCTCCAAATTCTCCCCTACCATCTAGTCATCCAGACATATTACAATACGTTGGGACTCCGACGCATAGACCGTCAAGTCCAGGTTACGCTACGCGCTTACCATCGATGACCACTACTAGAACCATGGCTTCTACTACAAGTGCTACAACTATGCAGACTCCAACATCGGTACAAGGGGGAGGAATGATTTCCATCTCCTCTGCTTCTTTGTTTGGATCTTTTGCTAGCACATCCTTAGTTGGGTCTACCTCCATTCCATCCACGAGTGGAAATTCCCAAACCAATGCATTTGGTTCTGGATTCTTCCCATTTGGCGCCCATTCACAGGGTATTCCTTCAGTTCCATTTAGTGCCGCCGCATCCATGATGAGTGGATCGGCTTCATTCCAGGGTTTTCCTTTCCGAAGTGGTCATATACCACATTCCAACCTGACGATAGGATCCATTCCTTTTTCTTCTATAGGACAAAGCAACAATCCTTTCCAATGTTGGACTAACCCTCGGGTTAGTGGCGCGGGAACTGGGAATCTGTTTTTCGGCCAACATGGGAATAGGCCGTACACCACAATTAGTTCATTTCAAAGTATTCCTCCCTTAGCTTTGGCTTGGAATCTGTATCAGGGGTTATCAACTCCTTATAATCCTTTAGGAGGAGACTTTACTGGTTATGGTGGTTATGCGGCCGGAGTTGGTCAAACTCCGAATTTTGCTGGATCACAAGGCTTGCCTTTCGGTTCAGCCAGTTCTACTGGTTGCTTCGGGTAGCTTGGTGCCTTTCAAAATCCAGGTCAATATTTTTAGAACTTTGGGAGTTCCGCCTAGTCTGGGTGGAATCCCCAAGGTCCTCCTAGGCTTCCGTTTCTGGAAACATTCAACTTGCCAGATCTCACTAAGTTAACAAACGATCCAATCAAGTACAATCCAGCCTAGCCTCCAGTCCCAACCAAACTCCCTTCAGACATTCCAAAATTCGAAGGGAAGAGCAGTGAGGACCCAGGCGACCATGTAACCACATTCCATTTGTGGTGCTCATCTAACTCCCTTATTGATGACTTGATTAGGTTGAGACTTTTTCAATGCACCTTGACTGGTAATGCGGCCAAATGGTATATAGAGTTGTGAGGGGGAAACTTTACATCTTTCGCTGACTTAGCCAATATTTTCTTAAATCATTTTCATTTGCCTGTCCGTTATGATGCCGGAACTGAACTACTGGCCACTTTTCATCAGGATAAGGCAACTCACATTTCTGACCATATTCAGGAATGGAGACGGAGAAAGAGGCTCATTAAAGTCGAAATCCCTTTGGAGTACCGTCTCGAATGGTTTTTGAAATCTTTACAACCTGATATCTCCAAGGATGTCTCCATTTCTGGAGTCTATTCTGAGGAGCAAGCCATTTTTAGGGCCCAACAATTAGAATTGATCTACTCTCAATCTGAGATCCTACAAAAATACTTTCCAAATGCTACTGGGTTTAAGGTTGACATAGCTAAGTCGAAGCTAGGTCCCCACGCGGATGGTATTGTTGGGTCGGTAGACACGAATACAGTGAACTTGTTGAACCAATTGTAGCAGTTGTCTTTACAAACTGCTTTTAACGACCAAGTCACATCGTCTAACCCTCCAGCTTCCCAAACCTCTTCGATTAATGTCGTTCAATCTGATAACCCCAAAGGAAATCAAAATTCCAATGGGAAAAAGAAAGGACAAGGTAATAAAAAGAACCAGGATGGGAAGGCTGACGCAAATAAATTCGGCAATAATGCTGGTGGTGGTAGAAATGAGTCTAAAAAGAAAGTTAAGTTTCCATGCAATTTGTGTAGTGGAGACCATTTAACTCATCTTTGCCCCAAGATTGAAGACGCTCAGCGCTTGTTAGGGAAACAAGGGACTTCTAGTTCTCAAGCTATGTTAACCAACCCTTTTCCCCAAGGACAACAACTTCTTGCTGGCGCGAGTTCAAACCCTGGAACCTCCGCAGGGGGCAACCAGGAAGGGGAAAAATCATCGAATGTTTTCATGGTGGGTTCTAATGTCCATGTGGCTACTCGGTCACGTGATTACGGTGAAGCCGAAACTTCCAAGGACAAGACTATTCCCGGAAATACCGATATTCATATTGAGCGACCCCCTGTTGAGACTATACCACAGATACCGAAAGGTTCCGCTAAACGCGCGACTATTAATTCTAATGCTAGGACCTCCCAGAATTACTCCATTGTTGAGGATATAGCTCAGAGTCCGTGCGCCATGCCCACTTTAGAGGTTCTCCAGTCGTGTCTGGCTCAACGAAGTGCTTTACTTTCCGCGATTTGGGCAGTCGATCCAACTAACTCTTTAGTGCTCACTTTCGACATGTTAAATGTCAAAAAGGGACTCCCTCATTATATGGCTTTCCAAATAAAGTCTACATACCGGAAAATTAACATTTTTCGTACCGTTATTAATGAAGGAGCTTCCACGTGCATCATGTCGATGTCATGTTGGAAGGCTATTGGATCACCTTCGGCTGTTCCTTCACCTACCGTCTTGATTGCATTCGATGGTCATTCTCATAAGCCGCATGGGATTATCCCGAACTTTCCTATATGTGTTGGGGGGAAGGTCATTAATATTGAAGTAGAAGTCATAGATGCTAACCTAGACTATAATCTCCTCTTAGGAAGGAACTGGGTATATGAAATGGATGCCGTTGTTTCGACTCTGTTTCATGTCATTTTCTTTCCTCATGAGGGGAAAATCATCAAGGTTGATCAATTGGATTATTGTCCAGTCAATCCTCAAGCAAGCTCTGACTCTACTGTTCCTTTAGTGGATAACCCTCGTCCGCCTACTGAGAATTTAGGAGTAGTGATGTATTCCTCGTTGATGGGTACCTTTGATCTTCCCTCTCCTTTCACTAAAATCAATGCCATTTCATCATCTAAGGCGTCTCCTCGAGAAGAGTTCTTTCGAACTCGTTATTTTTCAGACCCTTGGACCTTGCCTTCACCTACGACCATATCAGTTGAAGGACAAGGGAATGAAATGGAATTCCCTATATCTATAGCTGAGCTTAGATATCAGTCTATCGTCAACTCTACAGACGACCATTCTACTCCTTTTTCCAAAGAGGAGTTAGATGGCGATGTGGCCCCGGCTTGGAGCCTTGATTCTTCCTCTACCTTGGACTTCTTAGATTTAGTTTTACCTTCCGAAGAAGCAATCGTCGAAGCAATGATGGGTATAGATCGACCTTGGGAAGATTTACACCATCGTTCATACTTTCTTCCTCTATTTCAGGAGGTAGAATCTAGATTCTTTGAGCTTTGTACTAGTGATGTTTGTACGGTGTCAAATCCTTTGGCTCCAGCACACGTTCGTGCCGAAGGTAATATGTCGGTGATTTCAAAAACAATACCTATAAACATCTCTAGAGACCCTAACATGATCAAGAATCTCTTCATCGGAATTGAGTGTTCCCCTGAAGAAATTCAAATTTACACCGACTTGTTCAAGGAATTTTGAGATGTATTTGCTTGGTCTTATGAAGAAATGCCTGGCATTGACCCATCTATAGTTCAACATGAGATCAAGATGTATGAAAACGCCAAACCGGTTTGTCAAAGGCTTCGGCCGCTTAACCCTAGGAAAGCAGCAACTATCAAAGCTGAAGTAGAGAAGCTGCTAAAGGCGGGTTTCATATACCTTGTTCCTCTTACTGATTGGGTTTCTAATCCAGTCCCTGTGGATAAAAAGCAAGGAACAATCCGAGTATGCATCGATTTTAGGGACCTAAATAAGGCTTGTCCTAAAGATAATTACCCCATGCCATTCATTGATCAGATTATCAACGAGTGTGTGGGTAATGAGATTTTTTCCTTCATGGATGGTTTTTCTGGATATAATCAAATTTCTATCCGTCCTGAAGATTAACATAAGACAACCTTTATATGTCCCTGGGGTACCTTTGCATATAGAAATATGCATTTTGGTCTTAAAAATGCTGGAGCCACTTTTCAGCGGGCCATGTCATATGCTTTCCACGACATCAAACATGTCATCGAAGCATACTTGGATGATCTCATTGTTCGTTCTCAAAAGAGAACTGATCACCCTAGTCATCTTCGAATGGTTTTCGAGCGATGTTGTTTTTGTAAAATCCGGTTGAATCCAAACAAATGTGTTTTCACGGCTACATCCAGTTGGTTGTTAGGGTTCATTGTGTCAAATGAAGGGATTCGGGTTGATCCCTTCAAGGTTGAGGCAATAGTTTAGTTGCCTCCCCCATCCTCAATTCGACAAATTCAAACTCTTCAAGGGAAGGCTAATTTCTTAAGACCGTTTATAGCAAACTATGTGAAGATCACTAAAGGATTCATGCGTTTGCTATGGAAAGGAGTTCCATTTGTATGGGACGCCTTTGCGCAACGATCGTTTGATGCTTTGAAAAAGGCACTAGTCTCTGCCCCGCTTTTGAGTCCACCGGATTATGGGAGAGACTTCCTTTTATATCTCGCTGCAGCAGAATCAACCATTGGTATGGTTCTCATTTAGGAGGATGATGCTCTCACCGAGCATGTGATTTATTATTTGAGCCGAGGCTTAATAGGTCCTAAACTTCGCTATTCTCCGGTTGAGAAGTTGGCCTTGGCGGCTGTCCATGTTGTCCAACAGCTCCGTCATTATATCCTGCTGCGCAAAACTTTTGTCTTAGCAGCGGTCATTCCATTTCAATTTGTCCTTAGTAGGCGAGTGATTGGGGGAAAATATAATAGATGGATAATCATCTTGCAATAATTTGATCTCGAGTTCTTGTCTGCCAAGTCTAAGAAATCCATGGTTTTCGCTGAGTTAAGTTCTGAGTTGCCTTGTGGAGAGGATACTGTTTATGAGGAAAGTTTTCCCGACGAACATTTATTCCTCGTCTCTTCACTCGACCCTTGGTATGGAGATATCATTGTCTATCTCCAGACTTTGAATTTTCCCTCTACTTTCTCCAAGGATGAACGTCGAAAATTACATCACCTGGCTAAAAATTATGTTATCATTGGTGATACCTTATACCATCGAGGCGTTGATTCAATCCTTCGGCGCTCTTTAACCTTAGGGGAAGCAAAGTCAGTGCTAAATGACTGCCACAGTGGAGCTTGTGGTGGTCATCTATCATGGCTTCCTACAACCCAGCGCATCTTACGTGCCAACTATTTTTGGCCTTCACTCTTTAAAGACTATGTGGAAGTGGTCAAACGCTATCACCCCTGTCAAGTTTTTACTTGAAAGATGCGTGCTCATCCGGCTCCTCTTTTTCCCATTGTCACCGTCGGTCCTTTTACTAAGTGGGGTATTGATTTTACAACTTGTAATCCGCCTTCAGTGGCGAATCACAGGTACATTATCGTGGTTGTAGACTACTTTACGAAGTGGGCTGAGGCCATGCCCACTTATAAAAATGATAGTGACACGACAACATTGCTCCTTTTCAATCAGGTTATCTCAAGGTTCAGTATCCCGAGAGAGATTGTCACTGATCATGGCAGTCATTTCCAGAATTAACTGATGTCTGAATTGGCTCTCAAATTGGGTTTCCGACAGAAGCATTCATCTCCTTATTATCCTCAGGCCAATGGAAAAGTCGAGGCAGTCAATAAAACTCTTAAGATGATCTTCCAACACACAATCGACAAAAATCGGTCCAATTGACACGTTAGGTTGTATTAAGCTCTTTGGGCATACCGGACCTCCGTGAAGACTGCTACTGGTTTTACACCTTTTTAGTTGGTTTATGGGATGGAATCTATCTTTCCGGTTGAATGTGAAATTCCATCTCTTAAGTTAGTTGTTGAGCTCCTTCCAGATACTTCGAGTCTCGAGGAGTGCCTCCTTCACTTGGAACATCTTGGTGAGTAGCATCGAGATGCCACCATGATGAATGAGGCTCATAAGAAAAGGGTTAAAACGCAGTATGATAAATCTATCCGTCCTCGAGTCTTTTCTGAAGGTGACCTTGTCTTGGTCTATGACCAAGATAAAGACAC